>CAUYQV010101724.1:0-19578 GCA_963574575.1 Galagoides demidoff
GGCGCCTGTGGTCCCAGCTACTTGGGAGGCAGAGGCAGGAGACTCGCTTGAGCCCAGGAGTTGGAGGTTGCTATGAGCTGTGATGCCATGGCACTCTACCCAGGGGGATAGCTTGAGGCTCCGTCTCAAAAAAAATAATAATAAAATAAAATTTTATACATTTTTCAGTCATTTAGTCTTTTATATATATAATATATATGCACACACACTCTTAAATGTTCAATTAAATGAAGATAACAGACATGAAGATATGATGGTATTAGGATTTTCCAATGTATATATCCAATAATTGTGCCGTATTTAAATAATTGGAGGGAGAGATTTAATGTTCTACTGATATTTCCTGCTGATTCTCTTCATTCCAGTTTCTTATGTAAACTATGTGTGGTACTTAACAGAATTGTACACACTGTGCATTTCCACTATGCTGCCACAGTGTGGCACTATTGTGCTTTGGCTGAACTATTTACAAAATGACCTTTTCCTGCTGCTGTCAAATTTTTTATTTTGTGGTCTAGATAAGATGCTCTCAAAAGTATACGAAAATGTACTCTTATTGGATACTTTCTTAACTATACATAATGAGTTATGTGATTGCTTTCTAGTGATTATCCCAGATTGTGCCTTTTATGTTAATCAGTTTATTATGCGTATTTAAAGATTTTGTCCTTGATTGCACCATCATACTTAGTTAAATATCTGAGAGCCTCTTGAGGCTGTGAAATTAAAATTAAAAGAAGAAAAATGGCACTGTGGGTAATACTAGGTATATGTTTTTAAATTTAGGTTTTTCGAAAATGATTCCATTAAGAAAATTGTGTATATAGTGCTGTCTTCCGAACTCAGGATAACTATTCCTTCATTGTCATTGTGTGATTCTGTTTTCATGTAATCCAGAAAAATGAGGCAACAGTTGATGATGCATGTAGATGTGGTGCTCCCAATGTTCCAAATCTCCTGTTTTATTTGAGTTGCTTTTGGAAGCTTTTTGTTCTTACTTTCCTTGAGGTATTCCTTAGGAAGCCAGTGAACAAAATGGTTTTTGTTAAGGGGCTTCTAGTTAGATTCAGAAAGGTGTTGAGGAATAAGCCCCAGACTGTCAAAGAGATCTGTGGCCCCAAATGGTACGAATCCCTTGCCCAGAACTCTTAAGATCCCAGTTGAATATTTCAGTGCTTAGGAATTAACGGGGCTCTTTGTCTTGATCCCTAAGTGCTATCTGTCACTGCAGGGTCATCAGAAATACATGGCTATTTTGACTGTTGAAGTGGGGATAGGGGAGGAGGGGGGGAATTGCAAATAGTTTTGATAGAACTTTTAGTTTTCTGCCCTTGAGACAACTGCGAGAAAGGGATGTAGTCAGTGTTAAAGAAACAGGAAACTTCCAATGAAGATAAGGGCTGTAGTCCATTTTGCTCCCCCGATAGTCTTACTATTATGTAGCACATAGGGTTTTTTAGTGAATGATCATCATGGAATTCCAACTGTTGAATTCTCTTGGGGTGAGTCACTGATTAAAGGCCAGTAAAGCATTAAGTCTTTTTTCCAGACTGGTACTTCTCCCCATAAGAATTACTTATAGAGAGTGTGGTATCAGCTATCATTTTAAGAGTTATAGTCAAGCAGTTGAGAATGTCAGATTTTGGAGTTCAGTATTTTAAAAATGGAGTTTGAAATAAACAAGCTATGTTAACAAAATCTGGAAAGGAACTACCCTCAAAGGGTTTTCTGGACAATAATGCGTTTGTGAACTAAGGACAGAGGGCAGTGAAACATTTAAGAAGTAACTTACCAAATGATAATTAACATTCATTTATTCATCCAGTAAATGTTTGTGGTTCACCTACCTTGGGCCAGATTTTCTACTAGGTCTACTAAGCTGCTTAAACATGTGAGGACAAGAATAATGATTTGTTTTTCACAATTAGTTGAATACATATTTGTGTAATGTTTGTATATATTCTGCAAATTTGTATAAATAAATGATAGTTCCTGCCTGGTAGTAAAGACATACATAATTGTAATAGTTTGGAAAAATACAATATGACAGATTTACCATGTATTTGATTTATAGCCCTTAGTGCTAAGGTCCAGCTCTTTGAATTGTATCTTTCATTTATTTTTAGGGTGCTGTGTAATGTACTATTGTCCGTGGAGTAGTGGAGCTAATGCTATTTCAAATTTTGTTTTAAATGTGCTTATTTCACGGTAACATCCACAAGAAACAGAAATGAAAAAATTTTTTATTTGGAGAAATCATATTAGAAAACACATTGAAAACAGTTAATTTTGAAGAAATGAAGTATATATTAATTTTCCAATCCCAACAAAAACTTAGAGTAAAAATACAATTCCCCCCAAATTACAATAAAATAATTATCTCCCCCTTTCCCCTCAAACTATAATAAAGTAAAATTCTAAACCCTAGTGTTGTAGGCTCTATTTTAAGAACGTTTGTTGTTGAATTCTGATAAAAATATTTTGTCATATAAGAAATTTAGAATTTATAACATGGTTGGCAGCTATATTTTATGAAAATTTCTTTGGACATCTGTTGATACAACTATTTGGTTTTTCTGCTTAATTATTTAGTAATTCACAGAATTTCACTTAAACTTCTCTTCTGTTTCTAGGATAACCTCTACTTGAGGTGGTGTGTTATTTTAATTCCCAGCTTGCTTTGGTTTGCTAAAGCTTCATTTAGGATTATTGTGAGCGTATTCAAAAGTGAGGTAGACCTACAGCTTTCTTATTGTGTTGTCCTTAATAGTTCTGATCATAGAGCAGCTTTTTTTTTTAATGGAAGGATTGTTTTTAATTATTATTATTTTCTTAATTGACAGGTCGTGGTTCAATCCCAGAATTCTTTCATATTATGAAAAGAAAGTTTACCAACAAAGAATGGGAAACAATCAGAAGCTTTAAGGATGAGTGGACTCAGCTGGATATGTTTTATAGGAATTGGGTATAATTCCTTTCTAATTTTGAAAATAAAAGTCTACAGTGATTTCATTATCATCACTTAAAATAGCAGTAGAAGATCTTTGATTACCCAGTAATTCATAGTGTACTTGAAGTAAATGGGTGATTACTTGAGAACTTTTAAATTTTTTTATGCATACAGTAGTTCATTATAATGCCACTTATTTTAAGAAAATTTAACCTATGTTTATGCTTAATTAGAAAGGCACTTCAAGCTAATACAAAATATTTTATTTATCACCATTTATAAATGTTTTATCTTCAACTAATACATGAGGCCTTATTTAACAAATACTTAAATAATATTTACTGCGTGCAATAAGACATTACTTTAAGTTCTTAGATAATTTAATTCACATGACGGTTTTATGAGGAAGGCACTGTTATTATCATAGCAAGTTTCACATGAGGAAACTTGCAGAGAGAGCTTCACTGGTTTGCCTTGAGGTTACAGGGATGGTTTGTCTCCATGCTAATAGAAGGGTTACAAATACAGCTTATAGCCATAATGTAGTATAGAGTTGAAAATCCATATGTATTGGGCCTGTAGAGTTTTTACGAAAAGTTTTTATCCACAAAATTCTAAGTGAAAATGTCTCTTTTTAACATAGGCACTGAAAGAAAGCTTCATAAAAGCCATTGGTGTTGGGCTAGGATTTGAATTACAGCGGCTTGAATTTGATATATCTCCATTAAACTTGGATATAGGCCAAGTTTATAGAGAAACACGATTGTTCTTGGATGGGAAGGAAGAAAAAGAATGGGCATTTGAGGTAAGAAATGTATTAGAATTACTATACTAAGAATTTTTGTATTTTGTGCATGTCTGTGTGATCAGTTTGGGGAGGCTGAGTCATTGCAGTTAGACACTGGAACCCAGTCCAGTCCTGGTGCTCTGAAAGCAAAGTCAGGGGACACTATGAGAGTATTTAACATTCAGGCTGACACTTGACAGTTGAGTTGTGGAGAGTTAAGTAGGGTAGGAAAGAAAGGCCCTGAAATAGAGCTTTGTGTACATGAACTGCCAACAGGAAGCCGCTTTGGCTGGACCATAATGAGGGGATTTGAAAGAGATGCTATATTAGGCTGGTACATCAAGTGGAGCATTACTGATCCAGTTAAAGATTTCGGCTTCTTTCTGTATTTGTTTCTGTCACTAGCAGTTTTCTGAAGTTGCTGGTGAGGGAAACCTAACACAAACTTACATAAGCTAAAAATACTTATTAGAGGCTGTTAGTGTGATTCAGTAACTCGGCCTCAGAATTAGAAACTAGAATACTCAGAGCTCGTTTATTCTTAAATTTTTTTTCTTTTAACTTTTTTTTTTTTTTTAAGAGAGATAAGAGTCTCACTTTGTCGCCCTCAGTAGAGCGCTGTGATGTCACATTTCACAGCAATCTCCAGCTCCTGGACTTAGGTGATTCTCTTGCCTCAGCCTCCTGAGTAGCTGGAACTACAGGCGCCCGCCACAACACCTGGCTATTTTTTTGTTGCAGTTTGGCTGGGACCAGGTTGGAACCTGCCACCCTCGGCATGTGGGGCCTGCGCCCTACTGACTAAGCCACAGGCGCCACCCATGTTCTTAAATTTTTTAAGCAGAGGATTTTGCTAAATCTTTGTTTTGATTTATTCATTTACTTATTTATTTTTGAGACAGAGTCTTTTAACTCTGTCACCCTGGGGTTGAGTGCCATGGCATCATCGTAGTTTACAGCAACTTCAAACTCCTGGACTTAAGCAGTCCTCTTCCCTCAGCTTCCTGAGTAGATGGGACTGTGGGCACCCACCACAAATGCCCTGGTTAGTTTTTCTATTTTTAGTAGAAACGGGGTCTCATTCTTGCTCAGGGTGGTCTCAAACTCCTGCGCTCAAGCTGTCTGCCGGTCCCGGCTACCCGGAGTGTTAAGATTATAGTCACGAGCCACACCAGGCCCAGACCTCTTTCCCTCTCTTTCTTTCTTTCTTTCTCCTTTCTGTGTGTCTTGGCTTCTGTTTTCTTCCACCCTTGTTTCTCATTCTGCACAAAAGCCTCAGCTTCTCCTGTCTGCATGACAGGAAATAGGGCTGCCTGCTGCTCTTCATCTGACAGTTTATAGTTGAAAACCCAAAGAAACGAGTGAACTCACTTTCTCCTCCAAGCCTGAAGACTCTAGCAAGGGCCTCCTTGGCTAGCTTGGGTCAGGCATTATGTCTGCTTCTCACTGTCGTCAAGGGAGTGGCCGTGTCCAGAGTGCAGCAAATGCACTATATTTTAATGTGATAATTTGTACTGTAATCACCTGAACAGAGTGCAGAGAGGCTCCCAGAATAAAGGGTTAATTGTGCATGGGTAAAATAGGAGGTTTGCACTGATTTTTCTCAAGAAAATGTAACAAGCACAAAGTGGAGAGTGATAAAATCAAATTTGTAGTTTAAGACGACTAAGTCCTGTCCATGCAGGACTTAGTGTAGGTGTGTAGTAGAGGTGAAGGGAGTGCAGTGTCAGACACTATGGACAGCTCTGCTCTGACTCACAAGGCTGTCAACTGACACACAAAGTACTGGAAAACAGCGGGGATGTGAAGTTTGAGAGGCCATGGGAACTCCCAAGTGAGGATAGACGCCGGCAGAATGAGGGGCTGAGCTAGAGAGAGAAGAACCATCATTAACATGTTGATGAATTGAAGAGAAGCTCAAGATAAAGCCATGAGATTACCTAATTAGAAGAGAGAAAGGCCCAGAACTGAATGTTGAGAATAGAGGTGGTCCCAAACTTAATTGTGGCTTAACTGAATGGTTTTTCGGCTTCACGATGCAGAGGTGACATGTGACATTGTACTCTACCCATACAGCCGTTCTTGTTTTCATTTTCTGTACAGTGTTCCATAGTAATGTGAGATGCTCAATGCTTTATCATAAAATAGGCTTCATATTAGAGGATCTTGCCCACTAGGCAAACCTAAGTGTTCTGAATGTGTTTAATGCAAGGCTAAGCTATGATATTTGTTAGGTTAGATGTATTAAATGTATTTCAACTTAATTTTCAGTTTAGGATGGGTTTATTGAGATATAACCCCATCATAAATTGAGAAGCATCTGTACTAATGATGAAAGGTGGAGTGTGAAGAGACAGGTAAAGAAAGACCGAAATGGTAAGACATAAAATAAGAAAGTAGTGTTGGGTGAACCACGGGAGAAAAGTGTATTGAGAAAGAGAACTAACTGTGTCAAAAACTGCTGGGATACCAAGCAAGGTAGAGATTCTGTCAGTTAAAGACTAGATCTTAAGATCCTAAAAGATAATACAATTTGTAAACCAAAAAATATAATTTTTAGAACCAAAATGTTTTCATACTTAAAGGGGCTTCAGCCATGTGAAGTTTTTTTCTTTTTTCTTTTGGCCGGGCCTGGGCTTGAACCTGCCACCTCTGGCATATGGGGCCCTACTCCTTTGAGCCACAGGCACCACCACCCAGCCTTGTGAAAATTAATTCATATGGAATCTTTTATTCTTGGTGATGCCAGATAAAAAGTTTTTACTGTACATTTTAACATTTACTTTGAGCTCTTGCATGCAGTCGAAAGTAAGTTGCATGTTCATTACACTATTGTTTATAACTGGAAACAAATCAGAAACACCTAGTGAGAAAACACTAAAATAAGCTTTGTTTAACCTTAATTATGATGCCTACTAAATAATTTGTATTGACGTGGGAATAGCACTTCTATTTACATTGGTATGTGCATAATCCTTACATTCTGTTCTTCAGAGCTGCAAAGCAAGCCCGTTTGAGTACACATGAAAGGCTGGTGGAGGCACTCAGTGGTGCATGACAGGCAGGAGTGGAAGGCACTTGTGTTTTTGAGTTAGAGGAAGGTTAGAATCTAAACACCTACTTTTTGACATTACCAAGTATTATTTTTCCCTGCACTTAGCTTTTTTGTTTTTGTTTACATCTGCTTATTTTATGAATTAATTGAAATTTGGTATAAATATTAATTTTAGGGTGAATTTAATCTAGTGTTTAAATGATTTACTTCTAAGTAAATTTCATGTAATTTTTTTTCTTGCAGTAAGTACTTTCAGTATTCTTGACAACTCATTAGGGATAGAGATAGAGCTGATGATGCCCCTGCTCTCTAGCTGGAGCAACAGACTGTCTCAAAAAGACGTGTGCTTCATGGCCACCCCAATTGTAGACATTTTCCTAAGCATCTCCCCCTTTCCTCTCATGGGACCAGTTACAATGAGCATTCTGAACATCAGCCTTTTTGTGTATGACTACCAAATCTTTTTTATTTTTAACTTCGATGGATTTTTTTTAGAGTGCATACAGTTTACATTGTTTTTTGAGACACAGTCTCACTCTTGCATCCGGGTAGAGTGCAGTGGTATCATGATAGCTCACTGCAGCCTAAAACTCCTGGGCTCAAGCAGTCCTCTTGCCTCAGCTTCTCAAGTAGCTGGAACTACAGGTGTGCGCCACCATATCCAGCTCATTTTTTCTATTTTCGGTAGTGATGGGGTCTCACTCTTGCTCAGACTGGTCTTGAAGTTCTGGCCTCAAGCGTTGCTCTTGGCATGGCCTCTCAGCATGTTGGGATCACAGGTGTGAGCCGCTGCGCCCAGCCAGCACGACTGTGACTCGGTTTCTTCTCTTCAGACTCAACTGCTGCATGCTTTTCCCTGCCATGTGTTTCTCTGAAAATTCCACATGTATCTGACATTGTACAGATAGAACAAAGCCATAATTGCCCTTCAAGGTATTTCTTTTTCTAACTTTCTTTTATCTAGTCATCCAGGAGAAAGAGCCCAGACCCACTTCCGGTTCCACTCTTCTCTGATTGTACCTGTCAGTCTGGCCTGGGCAGCAGAGTCAGACTGCTGCAAAAAATAAGAAAGAATATAGTATCTTACCATTGGAAAAATGTAGTTAAATTAGAATATTTTAAGTTATAAACTTCTATTGTACTTCGTTTATAAAATGTAATGTGTACTGAGAAAATGACATGCAATTTTACCAACGCAGAATAATCTTTTTAATATTAAGCTGTCTCCTGCAAGGACTGGTCTCTTTGGGTTTGGAACCTGTAGGGAAATTTTGGTATTCACAGTAACTTTATGGAAAAAAAAATTATAAATTCTGTAAATTCTTGAAAGTTTAGAAAGCCTTAAAAATGGAAAAGTTTGTATAGCAGTATAGTCAGTAAAACCAGCTTAATTGGTCATCTAGATGCCGGTTTCCTTTTTTCAACTAAAATTTATTTACAGGTACTGTCCTGGATAGAAAGGATTTAGGACAAAGTCCTAAATTCTTCACAGAGAGCTTCACAGAGTCCTAAAAACTTAACAGAGCTTCATCCTAATGGAATACTGAATATTACAGTTGATATTATCAGAATACCGCATATGACATTGAAATAAATGGCACAGTTAATAACTAAATCATCAGTTGTAAAATAGCTTCTCTAGTTTTGCTGTCAGATTTCATATTTAGTTGATACTCATATGGTCTGAGTGGACTGATAAACCTTTTTTTTTTAATTGGTACCATTGAATTTTGACTTGTAGCAAGATAAGTAGATAAACTGGCAGAGCATTTGGCCTTTTAGGCTGACAGGCTGGACAAAAACTGATTACTCCCCACATATCTCAGAGACTTACTTGCCTTAGATACAGATACTGCAGAACTGCTGATCTCAGAGGTTTTTCCCACTTAATAACAGCCGGGTAGAAAGACCTTGCATCAAAAAGAATAACTTTGCCCATAATGATCTGGGGTACTTTTCATTTATTTGTATACATGTCTATTGACAGGGCAACTGAGCAGTTTTGCACATTGATGTATTACATTGTGGTGGCCCTGAGTCTTCAGTGCCTGCCTCACTAATGCAGTGCACCTGGTACCCACCCAGCAGCTTTCCGTCCTCTGCGCCTCTCACCCCTCCCCACCTCTCACCACTGCCCATATTCCACATTCTGCTTCCAAACTTGCACAGTGTTTAGCTCCCTCTTAGAAGGGAGAACAAACGGTGTTTGTCTTTCTGAGTTGTTTCACTTAAGGTAACATCTTTGGCTCCATCCATATTGCTGCAACAACATGAGTTCACTTTGTTACAGCTGGGTGATATGATTTCATTGTACATGTAGCCACCTTGGTTTTGTTTTGTTTTGTTTTGTTTTAATGGTCTTGTTTTTTAATTTAAGGGAAAATCTTTTTTTTTTTTTTGGTTTGGGGATAGTGCTAGTGTCTCATACTATTAAAAATATTCAGAACAGAACCTTTGTTAGTACGTTTCATTGTTCAGCTATTGGTCATTAGCATACATACAGCTAATTGTGTGTTAAGTATGATTTGTATTTATTAAAACGTTCCATATTTGTAAAAACTATGTCCTATATGCCAAATTCCCGAAAAATTATTTTAGATATTTTTAAATCTGTGCACTCAAGTTACCTTTTTGTTTTAAAGAAAAACAATGAAATGGGACTAGTATTGCTGACTTATTTTTGTGATAACTTTGGCCTAGTAAAGCTTCTTATAATTGATAGTATTTGTTTCCTTTTTTAAACTTTTTAAAAAAATTTATCCTTATTGAATTTCATTTTTTGCTAATTTGGATTCTTTATGGTGTGAAGAAGGAAATGATAAAGGAGGAAGTGCCCTGAGTGCCGTTCCTGGCTGCAGTCTCCCGTTCCAGCACCTGACACGGAAGAATCCCTTAAAATGAAATGGCTTTTCAGTAAAACTTGTTAGGATTTTCATGAATGTCCATTGTTTCCTGTGGGAACTAACTGCATTAATATTTTACTGGTGTGTGTCTCCTTCCCCTTTTGTTGTCTCATACATGAGGGAAACTAAGTTATCTATAAACTTCCAGCACAATTTTACATTGGCTGTACCTTGGCGTAGGAAGTAGCTGACTAAATGCTTACAAACACATGTTGTAACCTGATTTTTGTCTTAATTTACACTTAAAAAATATAAAGAATTAAACCACCAGGAAAGGACTGATAGCTACCATGTACCTCTAGACAGGTCGTATCACCTATGGAGTATTCTGGCTGAGAATGTATAACCTAAAATTTAATCAATAATTAAACAAACTCCAAATTACCAATATTTTATTAATAAAAGGGGGTTGGATTTTAATTCAAAATGTTAAAGTCAAAAATTCAAAGGCTAACAAGATGTGAAAGCTGGCTGCAGCACTTGCTCCTAGTTGCCGATTATCTGGCTTCTGCTCTGGAAACAGGATATGGTACAGAGGGTGTTACTGAACTTACAGAACATGGAGGAGTCATTAACCACTGTGATTATATAAATAAGAGAATATTGTTTTGAAGAAATACATAATACAGTATTTAGGACTAACAGGCCATTTCTTAAGTCGTTTAGGGAAGGAGGGCAGTGTCTGTGTGTACAGAAAGAGAGTAAGGCTTAGAAAATGTGAATACAACTCGATTTATATATTTAGTAAGCCATATTTATTTTTATATTTTAGGAAAGCAAAATAGATGAGCACCATTTTGTTGCAGTAGCTCTGAAGAAACCAGATGGATCTAAACATCAGGATGTAAGATTTTAAGATTTCTCTTTTCTACAAAGCATGAATCAATGTTAAATTTGTTCTTTATTGATGGAGATAGTAATTGGCCTTATGTCAGGTTATTAGAGGGTTTTCTTTTTTTGAGATTACGGACTTAGAAATATTTTTCATTATCACGTCTTTAAGATCTTTGGGGATTTTACAGCAACTTTTTTAAAAAACATGTTATCTGCTTCACATTCAAATATTCTTAAATCTTATACAAAGAAAGAATTTTGTTAGTGCTATCATTGTACTCATATTTCCAATAGAAATTCAAGATAATCACTGAGTCATCTTAACAGTAATTTATTTCCTGGTGAGTTAGAGTGCCAAGTTGAAGGTTGGTGAGTAATGGAATTACTTTGGAAATTGTCTCCCCTCCCCTTTTAAAACTAATATTCTAAATTATATGAGAGACCCTGTTTCATATTGATGTACAACATTAATTTCAATTCAGTTCCTTCAATCAGTCTTCTTATACTTTCTTAGAGCTGTTATTTAATAAGTAGTGGGGGGAACCTTACGGTCAAAATCTCACAGTTACAGTTCGTATTTGTTTAGGTGGCACTGATACATATTATAATCAAAACTACATGTGTATTGTCCATTATATTTAGGGAATCCATGTGAGAGAATGTGGCATGACCAATATATATACATCATGACTTCCAGAAAAAATAGCTCAAGCCATAGACCGTGCCTTTGATAGATTTATCTAAGGATGAAAATCCTTCCTAGATTATCTTCCTTTAAAAAGAATGGCATGTTGGCTTGGCACCCATAGCTCAGTGAGTAGGGTGCCAGCCACATGCACTGAAGCTGGCAGGATTGAGGCTGGCCAGGGCCTACTAAACAACGACAACTGCAACCAAAAAATAGGTGGGATGTGGGCAGGAGGGGCGTCTGTATTCCCAGCTTACTCGGGATGCTGAGGCAAGAGAATCACTTAAGCACAAGAGTTTGAGGTTGCTGTAAGCTGTGATGTCATAGCACTCTACTAAGGGTGACATAGTGAGACTCTGTCTCAAGAAGAAAAAAAAAAAAGATGGCCTGTTACAATTGACATATATTAATCTGGAGACATTCTGACCCACATTGACTGTCCCCTTATTCTCAAATGCTTTATGTTTCTATGGAGCATTATAATCTGTGAAATGTATACATGTCCAGTACTTAACTTTGGATAGAACTCTTAATTTCCTAAAGAAGTATTCATCTCCATGTAGTTATGACGGTTTGATCTACCCACTAGAGCAGAATTTCTCCAAAGTTTGCCTTGCGGCCCAACATTAGCAAAATAAAATAACCCACCTACTTGTTAAAATTACAGATTTTACCTCTTCTACCTCATAACTTCTGATTCAGACTTTCTGGATGAGGGGCTAAGTAAATCTACATTTTATTTATTTTATTTGCAGTTTTTGGCTGGGCTGGGTTTGAACCCGCCATCTCCCTTATATGGGGCTGGCGCCCTACACCTTTGAGTCATAGGCGCCACCCTAAATCTACATTTTAAATAATAACCACAGGTTATTATATTTAAAAAGTTCAAGAACCAGGTTTTCTACTTCATATTTTTTTATTTGTTATATTGGCAATACTAAGATAGCAGTGAAAACAGTATTCTAGAAGTTGTACTATGTTGTAATTTTATGCTACGGAAATGTAATTTGGTTTTGTTACTTTTATAATTAATGACATTGAGCAGAGGATTAACATGTACTGTAACAGTGAGGTAATCTATTTCTTTCCCTTTTAGGTTCCATCTCAAGATGATTCTAAACCAACCCAGAGGAAATTTACTATTCTCACCTTTAATGATTTAATAGCATCTGCTGTTCCCATGACACCTGAAGATCCTTCATTTTGGGACTGTTTCTGCTTCACAGAAGAAATTCTAATACGAAATGGTACAAAGTCATGATTTCCTGAGTAACAAAAGGAAATGAAACTGTTTGTAATCTTCCATATTTACTGCAAAATAAATGCTTGATAGTATGAAATTTTATTTCACAAAACAGTTTTTAAAAAAAAAAAAATGAAAACTTTTCCTATTAAAAAAGCAAACTTCCAATTCAAGATAGCTCACTAGAATAGGTGTTTACCTCTCCCTCTCCAAAACTGCATTGACTTGGTAGAAATAGAAGAGATGGCAGAATTAATTTTAAAGTGATACATGCTCACTGCAGAAAAAAGTAGATCTTACAGATATGCAAAAAGGAAGCATTAAATTCTATCTTATAGAGACGCTACTCTTGAAACCTGAATCTTTCCAGATCTTTATTTTGGCAATTTTTTTATCACTCTCAGTAAAGTACTGTGGCATCGTAGCTCACAGCAACCTCAGACTCTTGGGCTCAAGTGATTCTTTTGCCTCAGCAAAGAGGTAAGTAGCTGGGATTACAGGCGCCTGCCACAACACCTGGCTATTTTTAGAGATGAGGTCTTGCTCTGGCTCAGGCTGGTCTTGAACTCATGAGCTCAGGCGATCCACCTGCCTCAGCCTCCGACAGTGCTGGATTACAGGCATGAGCCACCCTCTGCACCCAGCATATTTTGGAATATTCTTATTAACGTATTTGATTTTCTGATAAATGGAAACATACTGTTTAAGAGGTTTTTGTTTGTTATTTTAGAGACAGGATATTGTTCTGTGGCTCTGGCCAGAGTGTAGTAGCACACTCCTAGCTGAGTGCAACTCCTGGGCCCAGTTATTCTCCCATCTCAGCCTCCCAGGTAGCTGGGGCTATAGATATGATCCACTATGCTTGAATAATATTTTGGGTTTTTAAGAATTTTTTGTAGAGGTGGAGTTTCACAGTGTTGCCCAGGCTGGTCTAGATCTCCTGGACTCATTTGATCCTCCCAGCTCGGCCTCCCCAAATGCTGGTGTTATAGGTATGAGCCCCATGCCCAGCCTGCAAGTTTTTTTTAACTGTACATCTGCTCTTCATAAATACACCTCTTTGCCATGACTTAATGGTTCTAAATTACTTTATTATATAGGTAATACCAGGCTTGATCAGAGGTAACAATGTCAAAATATAATTGGTGTAAGACACCAAGCACATTTGTTACCATCCCTAACAACAATGGCTTCAGTGGCTGAGAGGTGTCATTAGACTCACGTGCCTGTGTGTGCGCATGCAAGGCCTGAGTTTGTTCTGCCTGGGACTCATCCACTCTTCATTATGAGAGTGGCTGCTGTAACTTCCAGTTTTATATCTTTGTAAAATTGCTCAAGGGCAGGAAAGCCCATCTCTCCTCTCTCATTTGTTTTGGCAGTTAGAGTTAGGAAGACTCTTCCCAAAACCCCCCTGAAAATTTTCCATTTTGCCCTCTCCTAGAAGTAGGCTATTGAAAAGGAAGAAGCTGTGGTGGGCTTTGGAGAATGAAATTGAGAAGCCCACTCCCTGTGCCACAATTTACTGGTTTTTTCCTGTGTTAGACATTTTGATTATAGTGTAGGTAGCTGTGGTTCAGTGAATGTCCTTGTGTGTTTTGAGCTACATGATTACGTCCGTATATTTCTGGGTGGCAGTGACTAGTTCAAAGGGCTATGCATCTCTGAGCTCGGACAAGCATCACCGTGTGACTTTCTACAGAGTTCACCCTTTCAGGACTGGGTTTGACTACCCTGTGATTACACATTCCCTGGTCAATGTGGGTCTTTTATTTTTTTATTTGAATCTTTACCAGTATAACTGAAAAGTGGTGGTATATCATTTGAAAAATTTGCATTTCTTTCGTTTTGCAGGAGGTTGCTATGTCCCATCAGTGTTGTTACTAGTTGTTTGTATTCCTTTTTTATGAACCGTGCCTGTTCTTCATCTCTACTTGTGTTTATTTTAATAAGTAGGATTTAATTAGAAATGGGAACATAATATATAAGATGCCAAGACCATCATATTGATGACAGAATCTATGACATGGTTGTAGTGCATGTTCTGGGTAGTTAAAGTCAATTGTTAAGTATCAAGAAGTGAAATGATTTCATTGTTTCTATTACGTTAAAAAGTTGTGTGTAAATTATATAAAATTAGGTACTTAGTAAAAAATTTGGAATGTTTTATAACTTTAGTTTCATTAAGCATGCCCAGTTATTCTAAGCGTAGTAAATAATGTGTTTTTAAAAGATCAAGTAGCATTTATGATAAAGTATTGTTATCCCTAGCATGAATGTAATGGTGATACGAAAAACACTTGTCTTGTCATTATAATAATAAAAATTAACATTTATTATGGAATTTTTATGAGCCTGACACTGCTAAGTTTTGTGGGTTTTAGATTTTTGGTTTTTATTTTTTAATCAGAGTTATACATGCATATAGTTTAAAAAGTCAAACAATCGATAAGATTTTTTTCTTTTAAGGAAAAATACCCCTACTTTCTCCTCTTGGCCCCAGGGTACATAGTTTCAACTCTTAGCTGGTAATTTTTTGTTATTTATTAGCATTTCCCCGAATAGCACAATTAGATTGCTTTTAATTGATTTTTTAAAATTTTAGTCATTATGTTTTTGATTTTTAATATAAAACTTCCCTCCTTTGCTTCCCAGGGTTACACATTCCCCCTTTGTCTCCCCCTGACATAATGACATTGCAATTTGATGTTCGCATGTTGACTGTGATTACATGAAGATCATGTGTCCATTACTGAGATTGTACCTGCTTTTCACATTACGTTCAAAAGTACCAGTTATTCTGTTAGTTCCATTCCTCTTCCTGAAGCCATCCCTCCTAGAGCGACCTCCTTTGTTCATGATGGATTTTGCCTTTGGTGGCTTGTGTGTGGCTTTCACCCTGGACCACCTTGGCCATCACCCTTTCCCTTTTTTCCTGTGTTGGGTTCCCTGTTTCCCCATGTCTTGTAGCTCATCTTTCTTAGATTCACATCTTTTGTTTATGTGGAGTATATTTTCAAGTAGCTTTCTCAGAACAAAGAGGGCAAGGGAAATCCATTTTTTGAGGTACGCCCTATGTGCAAAGTGATACGGGAATCTATTAATAATTGTTTCTTAAACTTAACAACCCCATTCTCCACACAAAGCAAAGCCCACCCTGTTAACTATAGTCATATCCCCTTTTCAAGTATTTGGTGTGGTCAGTTGCTGAGTCCTGTGCTATGCTGGACCGTAAGCACCACTTCAGTCTGCTGGATCCAAAACCGCGCCTGGCCTTACTACCCAGTCTGTGGCTTTAGCCTCGATTAATGGAAGTTTTCTACGTGGGAACACTCATGGATTAATTTAAAAGGTGGATCTGTATTTGTGTCCGTTGCTTTTCACACTCAGCAATTGAGTAGATTTGAATGAAATTCTAGTTAAATTTTTCTCTATTGGAATTCTTACTTAGTATCTGAATTGGACAAACCAATTAGGCTTTAGTAATTAAACAACCCTTCACTAGTTGGGATATTGACATCTGCACTTAACCGAATAGACTTATACATATACACATATATCTTTGATCAAAAATATTCCTTAAAACAATTCTAACTATTAGTACTCTTAACCAAATTGTAGAGGATGGGAAGAGAGCTAATGGATTACATTTTTATGAAGAAATAAATATGCAGTCATAGCATTTGTGAATGTGGGATTGGCAAAGGTCTTCGGCCATATCTCCAGTTTTATCAGTTAACATGAAGTGATTGCTTTGTATATCTTAGGTATTTATATTAGAGTAATTGTTTTCCACCCTAAGTGTTTCACATCTATGAATGAAAGTCTACTTAATCCTCATAAACTAATGGAGTAGCTTTCATATACCCACTCTACTGATGGGGAAAATAAGGTTCTGAAATGTTGAGCAACTCACTAAAGATCACTTCACCATTGAATAGGGGAGTGTGTTATTCAAACTTCAGACAGCCTACATCCAGAACCTGAACTCAGCTGTTGCTAAATGTTTAATAGCCTGCAGTCCTGGGGCAGCCATGGGGGCCTTTTATATGTAGATTAGTTGACACCCTTAAGTAAGGCCACAAGTATAACCAACACCTAAGTTTAATGCAAGTTGGCATTTTGCATATTTGCTTCAGATCCTTTTCTCAGGAATAAAAGCAGGTGCAGCTAAAGAATCCCCCCCACTCATCACTCTTCCTTGTGCAGAGATAAGCTCTTATCATATTTGTAGTTTATAATATTTGGGTACACATCCATAATTAATACCTAGTGTTTTGTGCATACACCATACATTAATAGTGAAACATGGGAGGAAATCTCTGGGTGTTGCCTAGAGGTAGAAACAGTGCTGGAGTAGTTGAGCACAGTATACGAGATAGATCTTCCCTCAGCCCTTTCCAGGTACACTTGCTGCGTGTATTTACCATAATTGCTCACTGGGGAAGAAAAATACTCAACTTCTGAGGCCTGTTAGAACCTTGTTCTGATTTGATGATAACTGGAGACCAAGTTGCCTTTCTGTCACTGTCAGAGGGGAGCTGTGAACACCATGGATGGCGTCTTGGCCTGAGTCCTCCTCATTATTTTGTTATTTCCCCAGGCCCAGTTGTATTGTAGGACAAATAGATAGTCATCCCTCAGTATCTCTGGGGATTGGTTCCACTCCCCCGCCCTAGCTGATACCAAGACCTGTGGACACTCAAGTTCCTTGTTTAAAATGTTGGAGTAAACTATAAAATGAGATAAAAGTATAATATAGTAAACACATAAACCAGTAACATGTTTGCTATCACTATCAAGTGTTATTTCCTGAGCGTAATTGCATGTGCCAGACTGTGTGACTGGCTGTGCAGGACGTGTGTTTATACCGGCATCCCCACAAACAGAGACGAGTGTTTTGTGTTATGATGAACATGTTGTTCACCGGGTGACAGACATGTTCAGCTCCATTATAATTTTATGGAGCCACCTATGTGGTGTCTAATTAACTAACACTTCTTTAGACAGGGTATGACTGTGTCTATCTCTGCGTCTACTTGTGTAGGGCCCATAGCTTCCTTCTAATCTCTAAGCTCTTAAAACCCAGACGTTGTATTAACACTTGACTTTCATCTTTAATCTCAACATCACAGCTGTCCTACATATTAAGTAGGGTTATTCCTATTTTAAGGATGTACAATCTGAGGTCCAAAGAAGTTAGGTGATTTTTCTGAGGTCACGGTACTAGTACATGGTGTCATTGTCAATTTGATTTAGTTCCATGAACTCGAAGGCCCATTCACTTCCTTCCAGATCACTTGTCATCAAGATGAACGGGGAAAACCATCCTTCCGCCTTGCACGTTGTGAGCAAGGCTGCCCTGGAAGCAGCTCTCAGGTTTCAGAGAATGGGATGAAGTTTAGAATCTGAATTTTGGTTCCCACAGGGTGCATTTGAATCTCGCATCTATATCTGTGCTTATTTTTTCACTGCTGCAGTTTCTACTGTCCTTCATGATCATCTAAATTTATTCTTCACTTTATACAAAATTAAAAGTTTGTTTCCTTATTAAAGTGTCAGAATTATACAATGAACTCATAATGTCAATGTAATAGCTTGATTTTATTCCCAAACGTAAAGGAAAAAGTCATTGCTTTTGTCACAAGAGTTTAAGATATGCTTTTGATGAAATGCCAGAGCTTTGTTGGTTTAAAACCGTAGGCGGCTATGAGAGCCTGTGACTTATAGTTAGGTGAAATCCTTATCTCTTAGGGTATAGTTGATTATTTAAAAGAGAAACTAAATTTTGTTCTCCATAGATTTTATATTTTAGAATGACCTTCACTTTAAAATCTGTATCATTTTTGTTTGAAAAACTTAATTCCACTAGATATCAGTTGTGTAATCATTAAGTTGTCAGGCAAATAGCTGCTAACACTTTTCATTTTGATGCCTAAATTTAAGTACTGCAGGTCACAGTGCAGCCCCTTATAACTGCTGAACTCTGGTTTTCCTTTGGCATTTCTAGACCACGGCTCTGAGTTTGTGGGTCATGATCCAGTGCCCATTTAATAGTGTTTTTAAATTGGTGTCAAGAGATGTTGAAGTGCAGAGATGATGTTGTCATTGACTTTTACACTGTGTATCAGGAAGTTGTTTATTGATTTTTCTATTTCTGTGGATAGGTGGCTCCCCAAAATAAAAAAAAAAAACAAAACATTTTATTCAAATAATTTTTTTCAAAGTAAATGTGCACTGTTTTGAAAAAGCTAAGGCCTTGGATGATAATGGGCACATTTGAAATATGATGTTAACTTGGAGATTTAAAATAGGCCTAAAATAGACCTGCAAACAAAAGAAAGGTTTGCAATAAATGATAATTAAAGCAAAGAAATAGCCTATCTGATCAAGCACGAATCCCTGTTCTTTCCCCAGATACCCTCATATACCAATGAGTGTGGTTCACCATTAAGTTGAGTAAAAGCATAAATAGTCTAGTGAAATTGACTTGTGTAGCTATTGGAGATCTATTTTCTTTAATAATCAAAGAATTAATTTGAGCCAGGCACAGTGGCGTGCACCTATAGTCTCTGCTACTTGAGAGACAGAGGCAGGTGGGGGCACTTAAGCCCAGGAATTAGAGATCAGCCTAGACAACGTAGTAAGACCCCTATCTGAGGGAGAAGAAGGAGGAGGAAGAGGAAAAAAAGAAAATTATTCTGACATTTTGTGATCTATTGCTTTCATTTGGATATTCAGGATAAATCTAAATGGCTTTAAAGTAAATAAGCAAATGAATTAATGTCATTTTTAGAGCCGATCTATACTAGAAAAGCCTGATCTTGGAGTCTTAATAGAAGTGACATGAGCATTTCTTTTCATTAAGAAAAAAATAAATACAGTTCTTTGAGGACAATCTTTTATGTGGACGAGGATTTCTGGGGTTGTGAAAAAGAATAGCATGTGATTTGAGGGTTGAAATAGACAGACTGGGCTCTGCGCCTGTGGCTCAATCGGCTAAGGCGCCAGCCACGTACACCTAAGGTGGTGGGTTCGAATCCCCAGCCCGGGCCGCCAAACAACAATGATGGCTGCAACCAAAAAATGGCCAGGCGTTGTGGCGGGCGCCTGTGGTCCCA
>CAUYQV010101725.1:0-12073 GCA_963574575.1 Galagoides demidoff
CTCCAACTCCTGGGCTCAAGCGAGTCTCCTGCCTCAGCCTCCCAAGTAGCTGGGACCACAGGCGCCCGCCACAACGCCCGGCCATTTTTTGGTTGCAGCCATCATTGTTGTTTGGTGGGCCCGGGCTGGGGATTCGAACCCGTCACCTTAGGTGTACGTGGCTGGTGCCTTAGCCGATTGAGCCACAGGCGCCGAGCCAGAAGATTGTGTTTCAACTCCATCCAGGTTAATACAAAATATGTAAAGTCTCCATCTTTTTGATAACTGAATAGTATTCCATGGTACACATATACCACAGTTTATTAACCTATTCATGGATTGATGGGCATTTACGATGTTTCCATATCCTGGAGACTATAAATTGAGCTGCAATAAACAATCTAGTGCAAATGTACTTATGATAAAATGATTTTTTTCTTCTGGGTAGATACCTAGTAGTGGGAATGCAGAATCAAATAGTAGGTCTAATTTAAGTTCTTTGAGGATTCTCCAAACTTCCTTTCAGAAAGGTTGTATTAGCTTGCAGTCCCACCAACAGTGTAAAAGTGTTCCCTTCTCTCCACATCCACACCAGAATCTTCAGCTTTGAGACTTTATGATGCAGGCTATTCTCACTGGGGTTAGGTGATATCTCAGGGTGGTTTTGATTTGCATTTCTTTGACAATCAGGGGCAATGAGCATTTTTTCAAATGTTTATTAGCCATTCATCTGGCTTCCTCAGAGAGGATTTTCTTCATATCTTTTGCCCAGTGGTAGATGGGATTGTTTGCTCTTCTTTTTATTTTTTTGTCAATTAATGTGAGTTCTCTGTAGATCCTAATTATCAAGCCTTTGTCAGATTTGTAATATGCAAATATATTTTCCCATTCTGAAAGTTGTCTATTTGCTTTGGTTGTTGGGTCCTTAGCTGTGCAGAAGCTTTTCAGATTAATTAAGTCCCATTTGTTAATTTTTATTGTTTTTGCAATTACCACAGAAGTCTTTCTCATAAAAATCTTTCCCCAAGCCAACATTTTCAAGAGTTGTTCCCACACATTCTTCTATGATTTTTATCATTTCATGCCTTATATTTAATCTTTTATCCATTCTGAATCAATTTTTTTTTTTGAGAAAGAACCTCAAGCTGTCCCCCTGGATAGAGCACTGTAGCATCACAGCTCACAACAACCTCTAACTCCTGGGCTCAAGCGAGTCTTCTGCCTCTGCCTCCCAAGTAGCTGGGACCACAGGCGCCTGCCACAATGCCCAGCTATTTTTGTTGTTGTTGTTGTTGTTATTGTTGTTGTTTTAGCTGGCCTGGCTGGATTCAAACCCTCCAGCCTCAGTGTATGTGGTCAGTGCCCTACCCACTGAGCTACAGGCGCCACCCTTCTTGGAATATTTTTATTGTTTCATGCCTTAGATTTAATTCTTTTACCCCTCTTGAATCAATTTTTGTAAGTGGTGACAGATGCAGTTCCAGTTTTAGTTTTTTGATGTGGTTATCCAGTTCTCCCAGCATCATTTATTGAATAGGGATTCTATTCCCCAGTGTATGCTTTTGTCTTGCTTATTAAAGATCAGATGGCTGATAGGCCAAGGCAGGTGGATTGTTTGAGCTCAGAAGTTTGAGACTAACCTGAGCAACAGCGAGACCCTGTCTCTAAAACTAGCCAGGGATTGTGATGGGCGCCTGTAGTCCCAGCTACTTGGAAGGATGAGGCAAGAAGAAAGCTCGAGCCCAAGAGAGTTATGATGCCACAGCACTCTACCCAGGGTGACAGAGTGTGAGTCTGTCTCAAAAAAAAAAACGAAAAGAAAAGAAACTTGATGACCTGTGAGATCGCTGAGTCTGTGTCTACTTCCTTGGAGAAATGATTCACCAGGTTCCCACTGGGGGTCCACTGAAACAAGGTCATGGGTAACCACAGGACATTGGAAATCATGCCCAGGTGCAGACAGCAAGAAGCAAAGCAAAGATTCCCCTGGTGGACACTGCCATGAAGTAACCAAACAGTAATATGTTGAGCTGTCAAGGTGTTTTCTACAGCTGTGTGCCCAAAGCATCTATCACCAGCATGCCATTCTCCATTTGCTTGGCCTTTTTCCCTGGACTACTAACACACATTATCCCGTTGTCTTCCAAGGTTTATTCCTGCTCCACACTAGTGTATATGCACAAAAACTCAGTAAAGGCCCTGTCCCAGGCCTGCAGCTCCTGGTAGGAGCCCATCTCAGAGTAAGTTCCTTCAGAAAGATTCTGGCAACTTTATATGCTCTCTCTGTTAGTATAGGACAAGCCTCTACACAGCCTGCAAAGTTATCTATTATTACAAGTTCAGGCATCTGAGTGAAATTAAAAATCATCATAAACAGGGTCCTCTTGAATGAGATCCCACCAAATTGATTAAGGCATCACACCCATAATGGGTATATTCTTTTAGGTGCCTCATAAGGAGCTGAACCAAGGAGAATAAGTTCATGAAATTTCTCTTTCCAGTTAGCTATGCCATCCCAAAATGTTAGGACCCCCATCTTTGGTTAATGATGTTAGTGGCCTCCTTAGCAGCTCTGCCAGTTGCCTGACACACTTAATATCCTTATTTCCTGCCATCAGGAGAACCCTTTTCCTTCCAAATGGTACTATGAGAATTCACAATCATAAAAGCACATTTAGAGTTTGTATAAATATTTGCCTTTTTTCCCTCTTGGTAACTGAAGTGTTCTGGTTGGACCAATCAGCTCAGCTTTCTGAGCATAAGTCCCAGGTGTCAGTGCCACTGCCATGATCACTGCATATCCATCCCTTTGTTGTCCATAAAGCTACTCCTGTCACTGAAAAGATCCCAGTGTGGATTGGCACTGGCTGATCTGCTAGATCCATCCTGCTAGAACAGACAGCTTCCAGAATCTCTAAGGAGTCATGCTGTGAAACCTTATTTTTCTTTGACTGGTAACAGAGTGTCAGGATAGAAAATAGACACAGCCTTTAGTAACAACTTGCAGCATCCATACTAAGGCAAGCCCAAAGTGGGAGCAGTTATAAGACTGCTTTAGTTCTTCAAAAGCATTTTGAACATCTGTGGTCCAGATAAAGGGCCCTACATTTGTCTGTTTAAGAGCCCTGTACAAGGGTTTTGCTATTAGTCCAAAGTTTAGTATCCAGACGTGAGTGAACCCTGCCATTCCTAGGGACCCATGCAATTGCTGCAGGTTTCCTTGCTAATTTGGAATCCCATATAAATAACCTGATGTTTGCAAATATGTCCCATTGCAGGTTACACCAGTTCCCCAGCATCTCCACCAAACATGGCAGGAGATCCTTTTTAAACCCCTGAAAGTAACACAGTCCAGCAGTGCCACAGGGCCACTCTAGTTATGGTTCCAGCTGTTCAAATACAACTAAGTACCATTCATAGTCTCTTGCTGGCAAGTTCCTCAGCTGCCACTTGCCTACGGATTACTCACTGCTGCCTGGCCTTTCCCCCAACCCTCTGCCTGGCACACAGAGTGCCACACTCAGCTGGTGCCATGGGCCAGGGAAGTAGCAGAAAAAGAAGGGAGAAGAGCCCCAGACTGCTTTTACTAATGCGGCTTGTCGCCAATCAAATCTCCACTATCAATTTCACCCAGGGATCCTATGGAGCATGAGGGAACTCCTAGTAAGGCAGGGCACCCTGGAGCCCCTCTTTCCTCATGTAAGTTCTGGATGGGAACTCTCCTGGAGGTTTGTTGTTACCTGCAGCCCTTTCGCAATTTGGGGGAAATGTTCTTTCCAGTATCCTTCCTTTTAACAAAAAATCACACTGATTTTACATAAATTACCCTGCTACAGGTATGGGTGCCCTCTCCCCAAATTGAGTTTCCTGCTGGGTCTTAGAGGAACAAACTGTTCTCTCCCCCTGAGTCATAACCTGGTAGGTGTGGGACTGAAGAATTACTTCCAGTTGCCCCCAGTCTCACCCCTCCCACTGCTAACAAGATAATAGCAGTGAGTAGCAGTCGCCCCCAGCTGGGGTCTGCTGAGTCAGGCTACCTAATAGCTTTCAACAGGGGCCCATATCTATACAAGTTCAATCATGCATTTTTCCATGGATCATCCCAGCTGTGGTAGGTGTTCCTTCCCCTGGTAGCCCAGCTGGCATTGACACCTTCCTGCTGAGTGCACATGCACCCAGGGTAAACAATGGGCATTCCTTCACCTGCCTCACTCCATTTCTCCCTCACTCAGCAGCACAGCTCCCCTCCCACTGGGTCCATTCCAAGGTTATGACCCAACCTGGCACTTTGCCTCAGCTGGCTACCGAGTGCCAGTGAGGGTGAGGGAGAAAGCTGCTCCCATTCATGAGCTCAGGAACAGCTGAGCCAGCAGCAGTCTCCCTGGCAGGTAGGGAGTGGGCAGCAGGGGTGTGGGTTCATGAGATCCAGCCCAGTGAATTTTTCACGTGGGCTCTACTATCACATCTACTGCCAGTGGAAGTCTCCCTGTACCATAATATACATGGGCTCTCATTCCATTTATAGGACCTTTAGCAAAGTAATTCCAGTTGTAAGACAGTATAACAATTCAAGGTTTCATTCAACAGCAACTTCTCCTCACATTCCAGTACATACGTTGGATTACAATAACACCATTCTCTTTTAGACATAGACTTATAGCTAAAAGTTCAGCCAAGATTCTTCCCAAAGGGCTTCCAGATATAACTTACCTATGTTGCAGGGAAACTCACAAATAATACAGGGGATCCACAGACAATACAAAGGATCTACAACACAAAAATGTCAAAGAATAGTAATCAAATGGGGACCCAAGAGGGACAAACACCACCCCAAATGGCACATCCAGTATCCCAAATGGCACCTCCAAACAAATACCCAGCCACAGGGCTGGATTATTCAAAGCCCTTCCCAACTAGGTGCCCTAGTTCACCCACTCCCTGAGAATCACTAATGAGCTCCAAATCCAAACCAGATTCCCTAGTTCTACTCAACCTCATGACTTCTACCCCAAATGTCACCTCCATACAAATGCCTTACTATAGGGTTCCAAATGCCTTGCCAGAGGACTGGAAGTTTCAAAACCCTCCCCAAATGGAGAATCTAGGGTTTCAGTATGCATGGCAGGGAACTTAAACAACTGGCCAAGGCTGTCTGGACTCTTCCCAGATCCATTTCCTTCCCCTCAACAAGTTTCAGGTTGTGGGGGAGCTGCAGAGGTACAGAGACAAGAGTTATTCAGTGCTAAAATTAACCCTGGGCAGCTGCTGGGGGCCATCCTTTACTCTCTCACCTCAAAAAGACATTGCTTGGCAGTGCCCATAGCTCAGTGAGTAGGGTACCTTCCATATATACCCAGGCTGGCAGGTTCAAAACCAGCCTGGGCTAGCTAAACCACAATGACAATTGGAACAAAAAACAGCTGGGATATGTGGCGGGTGCCTGTAGTACCAGCTACTTGGGAGGCTGAGACAAGAGAATCACTTAAGCCCAAGAGTTTGAGATTGCTGTGAGCTATGATGGTACAGCACTCTACTGGGAGCAAGAAAGTGAGACTCTGTCTCAAAAAAAAAAAAAAAAAAGACATTGCTCCTTTTCCCAGTGAAGACCCATGGCTTGGCCTGAGACTGCTTCCTGCAGCTTCCAGCAGCAATCATGGGTACCATTCTACTGGGACCCATGGGTGATAGGCCCGCCCAGGAATGACAAATTCTGTTACCAAAAGCTCAGTGCTTGGGACGGTGCCTGTGGCTCAGTGAGTAGGGCACTGACCCCATATACTGAGTGTGGCAGGTTCGAACTCAGCCCTGGCCAAATTGCAACAAAAAATAGCCAGGCATTATGGCAGGTGCCTGTAGCCCCAGCTACTCGGGAGGCTGAGGCAAGAGAATCACCTAAGCTCAAGAGCTGGGGGTTGCTGTGAGCTGATGCCATGGCACTCTACTGAGAATGATAGAGTGAGACTCTGTCTCTAGAAAAAAAAAAAAAAAGCTCAGTGCTTGTCCCCAAGGCCACATCAAAGAATGAGAACAAGTGGTTAAGGAAAAGGCAAGTGAAGAGAGTGGTGTCTCCCATCCCAGAATACCATTGTCCTCCCCATACGTAGAAATACAGAACTTTTAAAGGGAATATTTTCAGCTTCAGGATATTGTATAGTTGTATAATTGATGGTTTTGATCAACCCCATCTCTGCCAAAGACAATCAAATGACTCTTGCCCACACTGACTTCTTAGACTTCTTCCCTGTACCTCCACCTACCTGGTTGTATGTTGAGCCATTTCCTATTGTACAAAGAACAAGGACCTCCCCTTCCCTTTCTGACAAGTGGCCAGAGGTAGGGATGCAGGTTTTAATTTTCAAAAAGAGTGAAGGTGAAGAAAAGAGATAGTATTTTTAGCCTTTTCAGGTTGTTGTCGATGTTACATTAGCAGCAGACTTAGAACCAGGAGTGAGAAAAACTTAACAATAGCCAATGAAAAAGGTGAAGGAGAGAGTTATCATTTCATGCCTTCTCAAGGGGAAGAAAAGCTGAAAGCAATAAGACACAGCAAAAGTTGAACTTCTGAGATAGAGATCTGAGAAGTTTCAAAATAAGTAGATTATAGAATTAGAATTAAAATCTCGGACCCCATGGGCAATTGAAGCAACATCAAAAATACACTATTGGGACCTGATGAAACTAAAGAGCTTCTGTATATTGTTTTAAGGTGCTTGCTTGGATGTGATGCACAGCCAGGCTTGCAAAGTACTGGAGAAGCTTTGTATCTGCTCCCAGATTTCTTAACATCTGGTTGAAGAAGCGAAACTCTGAGGAATTTGAGGACAATCATAAAAGCACAAGCCCACCTGTTGAAGGGTAAAGATGCCCTGCCTTGCAGGTTGAGAGCATCTATAATCCCTGGGACCACCAAAGAGATTTCAGGGGAACAGTTTCCCAGCCAAGTTTCAGAGGGAGCTATAGACCTGGACTGGTGGCCACAGAGAACCTCTCAGCTGGGGGATTTGGTCTCACTTGAGATGGAGTGGGAACCAGTGACAGCACGCAAATTGTCAATTAACAGGCAAACCTCTATTCCCCATGCTTGAATGAGCTGGTGCTTGACTTAAGTGGAGTTTAAAATAGCTGGGGAAAACAAATGTTCTATGGCTACTTGAGTGATGTTAAATCTACATGTCTCCAACAGCTTGTGAAATGAACACATGCAATTCATTGCAGTATTTTTTATTTTTTAATTTCTGGCTTTGCTGACGAAATCCAACGGAGGTACATAGGTTCACCGGGTCCTGGTTTATGGCCTCTATCTCTGTAAGAATGGATTGCACCAATGTCATTGCTAGGAGAGGCATTTCCAGCTAATGCTTATGGGAGGAGCAGCAATGGGCTCTGTCCTAGGCTCCTCCTGCTGCCACTAACTTGGGCTCACTTTCTCCTATGCATCTGGAAGACTCAGAAGAGCCTTACATTTTTCTTGGTAAGGTCAGGGTTTCCTTTCCCCACCCCTACAGTGGTCTGTCCTGCCCTGGCCTCTTGCTGTCCTCCTTGGCTGCTGCCCTGAGAAACACTTGCTGGGGTCAAAGCGTCCCCACCATTGGTTAACTGCAGCCTTGGGTAGGTCACCCTGTTCTCTGAGCCCTGTTATCTTTACCTGTCAAATAAAGATCATATCATCTGCTCCACCTACCATATCAGGATGTTGTGAGAATCAAATTAAAAGGTTAATGTAGGTGAAAGTCCTTCCTTAGACTCTAAAACATTACACAATGGCCTTGTTTCCAGCGGCCTCCACTTCTACCTGTCTTCATTCCCTCCTGGCTGAGAGTGTACAAAAAAATTGCATAAAGTTTGAAATGAATAAAAGACCCCCCCCATTACTTTCTAGCTGTTCTGTGTTGGGCAAGTCATACTGTGAACCTTGGTCTCCTCATATGTAAAATGAGGATCACTTTGTCTGGCATTTATTTATTTAGATCGTTATATATTCACACCACACCTTGCCTCAGTGTTGTTATGAGCCCTAAAAGCTGAGATGAGGCATCCAATATAGACTTGTCAGTCACCCAGTGGGTTCTCCATAAGTGATAATCCTTTTTCCTTCCATGATCTAAGAAATTGGACTATGATACAACCAGCTGATATGTCTTCCTTTATAAAGAGAGAACTCTGCCAACTTGTTCGCTCTTGATTTTTTGTGGTTATATGTCAACGATTTGCTTATGGCCCAAACGACTTTACAGTTTCTTTGGAAGTCAGTGGACAAAGGAATTACAGAATGGAGTCCTCCTTTATTACTTGGGGATAGAGATTCCTCAGCAGCATGCGTGAAAAAGACCCAGATGTTTGGTCAACCGCAAAATTAACGAGCCAACATTGTGATGGAGTGAGCAGAGAATGTCCTTTAGGAAGCACTGACCCAGTGTTCCAATGGAGGGAGGGTCACAGACTCATTCTTCTGTGCTGGGCAGACCACACCCGGAATCAAGGACTCAGTTTGGGATGCTGATGTCTGGGGTTGGAGCCCTGGAAGTGGGGGAGGGGAGTTTGCTAGCATAGAGCTTGGGACTCTGGGAATTTGGGTAACTTTTAGAAAATGGAGGATCCTCAAACTACAAGAGATGTATTTCAGGAGAGATCAGTATTGTCTCTTGTTTTTTGAAAGGACTGACCCATTGGACAAAACTAAACACCACCACTCTGGGCATCCTTGATACACATTTCTAAGGAGCATGTACAAGTCTGCATGGAGGTTATGTAACTTCACAGGCAGAGTGACAGGACGCAGAAGTTATAGACAAATAGCACTGGTGGTATTTCTGTTTCTGTTCCTGCCTCGCTGCCTCCAGGCTATTGTGAGCGTTGGCTATTAAAACCCAGTCTCTAGGCAGTAGATATTATGCAATTGTGGAGGATCTGGGAGATTAGAGAACAACTTAATCTATCTTTTGAAGCACTGGCATGGGTGGGCAAGACAGAGTTTACAGGAAAATCTGAGAGGCCAAGCCCACATCCAGCTCCTGAGACTGTATTGCAGAAGGAGTTCACGGAGATGTCTGTGTTACGTCACTGCTTTTGTGTAGCCATCTCCTTTTGCGGGGTTTCATCATGTATTTGGTGGTGAGATTCAGGCTGCAGGGGCAGAAGTTGGGAAGAAGAGCTGGTGGAAAAGCAGAAGGGAACAAGGGCAAGATGGAAACCGTGGGGGACTTCTGTGTCTGTCACTCTGTCTAATGGTAGTGCTGGGGCCGCAACTGACCTTCACAGGGTCAAAGCCTCCCTTTACACCCACCTGCCAAAGTCTCACACAAGTTCTCTCGGCCAACTTGAACCTGGAACCAGACAAGGGAGGGAATTCCTAGCTTAACCAAAGTGGTAATGGAACAAACCCAGTACAGAAAGATGAATGTGAAAGGCATTGTGATTAAGATAGTTGGTGCAGGCGAAAAAGAAAATTAAATTATGGAATAGGACCCAGAGCCTAAAACCAGTCCTGCATGTGTATGGAAAGGATACGGCAAAAAGGAGCATCACACATTCATTAATATAGAACAATGTCTGGTTTTTACATGGGAAAGTAACAATTCTTACTCCACTTTCGTCATAAAATTAAATTTCAGGTGGATTAACTCCCCAAATCCCAAATGCAAAGATCAAACTTTTAAACGTTTTAGAAATAAAATACAGGAGGATTTTTTTTTTTTTGACACTTTGTCCCCCTGGATAGAGTAACATAGCATCATAGCTCACATCAACCTCAAACTCTTGGGCTCAAGGGATTCTCTTGCCTCAGCCTCCTAAGTAGCTGGGACTACAGGCACCCATTACAACGCCCAGCTGTGTTTTTAGAGTTGAGGTCTCATTCTTGCTCAGGTTGGTCTTAAACTCCTGAGCTCAAGCAATGTACCTGTCTCAGCCTTCCACAGGGCTAGGATTCCAAGCATGAGCCCCAGCACCTGGCTCAGGGGGATATATTTTATGATGGCACTAAGAAGGACTTATTAACCAAGAGAAGAAAAGAATACAATGAATGACACATTGACTGGATAATAATTAAAAATTTCTTGACAAAAGATGGCATAAAAACGGAAAGAGACAAGCCAAGACTAAAAGTTCTGGAAATGGGTGGTGGTGGTGGTTGTACAAAATTGTGACACTTCATGACCCTGAGCTATATTAAAAAAATTAGTTAAAATGGTGAGTTTCATGTTCTGTAGATATCACCACATTTAAACAAAGAAAAACACCCTGCAGGGTAAAAAAACAAAAAAACGCCCTGCAGGGCAATTTCTTACCTTACCAGAAGTCTGTCAAGGAGGAGGCAGAGAGAGATTCCCTTTCTCTTTCTCCTCGGACATCTTCTAGTGCCCCACCTCTGGGTTCGCTCTCTCAGGTAGCCTCCCCCGGCCTCCTCTACCCTCATGGATGTGTTCTATTTGCCCAGAGTATATTCACTTCTTCTGCAAGACAAACTCATCTTGCCCCTGTGGTCTCTCCATTGCTGCCTCCTGAACTCCCTACGGATGGCAGTGAACCCAGGTGCCCCCTCCCCTCCTGACCAGACCCAGTCATCTGAGTTCGTGGCTCTGACCTGCCTTTCACCTTCTCCGTCTCTTTTCCTCCCCTACCCAAGCTTTGAGCATCTGCTTTCCGAGCTATAACCTGGATACCCTCATCTCTTTCTGGGCCAGGTAACTAGATTTTGGTTTCTTGACCCTGTTGTGAATGGTGACCAGGATTAACCCATCTCTTCTGCTTTGCAGGGTCAAGCCTTTTCTGTTAAGGTACCAAGTTTGCTGACAGCAACTGTGATGTGACTTCATCTCATGGTTTATCAAATTTGGACTTACTTGAAATCCCTTTAAAGCCTTTAGGGCGATCTACTTAAATGCACACACACTCACATATATAGCCATTTGCTTGTACATGCATAGAAAGTGCCAGAAGGTGCTAACGAAGGTTATTAGGGGAAGGTCTTTGGTTCAGTCCCAGGGTTCGAGTGAGAAGAGAAGGGAAAATTCACTTTTCACACTTCCCACCTCCTCTTCATCTTGAATTTTTTTTTTTTTTTTTGAGATGGAGCCTCAAGCTATCCCCCTGGGTAGAGTGCCATGGCATCACAGCTCATAGCAACCTCCAACTCCTGGGCTCAAGCGAGTCTCCTGCCTCCGCCTGCCAAGTAGTTGGGACCACAGGCGCCCGCCACAATGCCTGGCCATTTTTTGGTTGCAGCCATCATTGTTCTTTGGAGGGTCCAGGCTGGGGATTCGAACCCACCACCTTAGTGTACATGGCTGGCGCCTTAGCCGATTGAGCCACAGGTGCCGAGCCCATACTGACTTTAAAATAGCGCTCCCTGTGTTTGTATTTATTAGCTGCATGTGGTATTGAGTAGGCCAGGCTAACTCTTGATTTTCTGCTGTTTTGAGACTTAATGAAGAAGTGGGTCTTATCATAAGGGAATAGTCACAGAAAGCCTACAGTGACCCCTTCATTCCCTGTTTCTAAATATTACAGACAGTCTAAGTTCATATACCCAATGTCTTCAACACCAGGATTCTTTAGGCTACATTTTTGTGTTTGTTCAATTCAGATTACTTAATTTTTTACATATGGTTCAAAAATCAAGATGTTAATCTCGGTAAATAGTGAAAAGTTGTCTTTCTACTCATATTCTCCCATCAACCCAGGTTCTTTCTCTAGGTATTACTAGCCTTCTGTGTACCTTTCCAGAGTTTCTTTGTGCGTGTACAAGTAAATATAAATTGTTTGCTGTCCCTTTGCTTACTTCTTTACCTGCTTTTTTTTCTGTCAACAACATCTTTCATAGAGATCTTTTTTTTTTTTTTACAACTTCATAGTATTCCACTGTATATATGTACCACAATTTATTAATCAGGCACTCTCAGCAGACATTTAGGTTGTTTCCAATATTTTGTTAATAATATTAAATACTGGCTCGGCGCCTGTGGCTCAATCGGCTAAGGCGCCAGCCACGTACACCTAAGGTGGAGGGTTCGAATCCCCAGCCCGGGCCCGCCAAACAACAATGATGGCTGCAACCAAAAAATGGCCGGGCGTTGTGGCGGGCACCTGTGGTCCC
>CAUYQV010101729.1:0-19459 GCA_963574575.1 Galagoides demidoff
GTGGGTGCCTGTGGTCCCAGCCACTTGGGAGGTTGAGGCAGGAGACTCGCTTGAGCCCAGGAGTTGGAGGTTGCTATGAGCTGTGATGCCATGGCACTCTACCCAGGGGGATAGCTTGAGGCTCCGTCTCAAAAAAAAAAAAAAAAAAAAAAATTATGAACTGAGAATCTCAGGGTATCCAGAACTAAAAAGCTGGGAATACCAAGCAGTGTGGGTCCATGTGAGTTGGCCTATTCTAGAACAAACTGAAAACAGTTAATTTATGAGGACTTTAACATAACATTAGAAGAATGACCATTGTATAAGAGGGCAGGGGGAAATTCTGCTTTGATTATTTGACAGTTAAAATGAGCACTGCACTTCCCCTAATTCAATCTTGGTTTCCTTTAGCTAAATGTTTCCTTTCTTTACTACCCCCTTAACAAATCAAACAGAAGGGCTGTTGAGAGCTAACTCACTGATCCTAAATATAACCGGAGCTAAACAAAAAGATCTTTCTTGCTGCCATGAACAATCTTTCAGGTATCTGTGCAACGCTCCCCACAGTGCCCTGGGCATCACAGATGTACTTAATGTATTTAAGCCTGACTGTGGTGAAAGGGCAGTGCCTAGATTCCACAAAGTCCACACGGCCCTCTGAGAGTCAGGATCAAAGGATTCTAAACTTAGAACCATGAGGGTCTGTTCCTAGTTCTACATCAAAATCACTGGAGAATAAAGCAGACCCTGAGAAATACTGGCCAAGCCAAGAAAGCCACACAAACCACATGAAATAACATGAGAGGCAAGAGAATCGCTCAAAGAGGGGGCAAAAAAAAGATATACACACATACATACATACATATGTATATCTTTTTTGGTTTTTTTTTAACTGTGCTGAGAGAAAGCTGATTTGGTATTTCAGTGTCCCACACAAGTAGCCTCCTCAATTGTTCCCTCAGTTTGCATGCTTAGCTGCTTAGTACCTATCAGGGACAGGCACTGGGAGCTCTTAGTGGCAAGATATGTACCCAGATATGCACTTGGAGAACAACTCCCACTTTTCTTCCTATGACTTTCTTGTATAACCTCAATTCATGGAACAAAAGAAATGAACATTAGAAATTTAAACCAATAAAATGAAGAGACAGAAAAACAGTGAAATAATTTTCTTGAATATTTTCTTGAATTATTTTCTTGAAATAATTTTCTTGGCTCGGCGCCTGTGGCTCAAGCAGCTAAGGCGCCAGCCACATACACCTAAGGTGGTGGGTTCAAATCCCCAGCCCAGGCCCGCCAAACAACAATGATGGCTGCAACCAAAAAATGGCCAGTGCTGTGGCGGGTGCCTGTAGTTCCAGCTGCTTGGGAGGCTGAGGCAGGAGACTCGCTTGAGCCCAGGAGTTGGAGGTTGCTGTGAGCAGTGAAGCCATAGCACTCTACCCAGGGTGACAGCTTGAGGCTATGTCTCAAAAAAACAAAACAAAACAAAACTCTTCTTCCAAGGTGCTACAGCATGAAACAGATATAAAAAGTATGTTTTAAAAACAGAAAAGCCAGGGCTGGAACCTTAGCAACATCCCTTACAGGCTCTGTACTCATGTGCCATTTACTACTCATCTGACTAGCTCTCCACTTCCTTCTTTACAGCAAGGACACAGGAGCCCACCTTGTAGATATATGACGATGAAAAAAAAACCAACTTGAGAAGTGCCTAGAATAGAGGAAGTTCTCAGCACAGTCGGCCTCCTTGACAGCCAGGACACGTTTATGCTTTTTTTTGTATACATCATTGTACCTGGTATTGTTTTTGGCCAAAGAGTCCATCAATATCCACGGTACTGCACTGACTTGAAACAGTCTGAGAATGTCAGAAAATCACGGTTCCTCTTCCCAGGCAACCACTAGCTCTTGTAATCTTTTATCCACCTGGTGTTGAAGTAAAATCCAAAATAAGTCATGCATAGACCTAGTGTCTCACTGCTCATCACCCATAAACCCTGAAGCTTTTCCCAGCCCTGGGAGTACCCATCACTTGGAAGGGTTAGTGACTATCAAAAGCTTCTTTATAGACTATGTAGGTCTTAGGTATCCAATCTGGTCACAAGAATTTGTTCTCTTGTGATCCACACAGTTTCTGAGAAAAGCCGAGACTAGCAGAGAGAGTATTTTTCATTTCTTCCCTCTTATTTCTGATGGAACAGGCAGATGGCACCTTTCTGAGACATTCTGGTTTCCCTGGTGGGAATACTGAACACCTCAGGCGGCTTAGACTTTAAGCAACAGATGCAACACTTACTGGCAATATTGAGTGTGGATCCGATTCAACTGGAGGCCTGTTGACACTCAGATGGCCAACCTCCATCCCCACAGTGTGCCTTTCATTTAGTCTAGCATGAAGCATAAGAATTTGCATTTTTCATACCTTCTCAGGTAATGGTCCAAAGACCACACTTTGAGAACCACTGCTCTGGCTTCTTCCATGGTATCAGACTATTGATATACCTAACGTTTAAAGAAAAAGGAGCTGAGACTGGAAAACTTTATGTGAGGCATCATAGGATCCACCTTGTCTATTAACACTAATGTGTCTTACTGTGGAATTAACATGTTTATGATTTAGGTACTTTTGCAGCCCATTTTAACAGTTTTGAATGCATTGCTTTGTGCTCAATAATTTCTACTAATTTGTTTGCTACCATTAATTTTTGAGTAAATAAAAGGAATCGCTCCTTAAATAAAGATAGTGCTTCATTTGAAATCATGGCTGAATGTATCCACCTAAACGAGAGTTTCCTCATCCTGAAGGGCTCTTCACCATTATAATGGAACTGTCACAGCTAACATGTAAGCACTGGCCTCAAAGCTGGACTGATCAGCTTGAGTGACCCCAGTGGTAGCCCATTTCATCTTGACAGCATGGATAGGGCTTATTCACGCATTCATCCATTCCTTTATATATTTGCATTCGTTTAAATATAGAATGTACAAAATCAAGCCTGGCACCTACCTTGTGCCAACAATAGAAAAACACTGGCAAAGAAACATGACTTCTGCCCTCAAGAAGTTTATAATCTTGAGTTGAGTGTGAGTTTGGGCATAGGTGACAGAAAAACAAGTGAATGACACAAATGCACAAGGATCCATTGTGACAAGTGAGCAAAGCATATGGGAAAGTCCCTTGTAGGTTAGATGATCAGAGAAGGCTCTAGATGGAGGTGATATTTCAGCTGATTAACTTAGAGAAGGTTAAAGTCCATTCTGTTTCTATACCCGGAACCAAACCAACAATTAAGCTCCCCTGGGTGTTTCAAAAATATATTTATCATATACTTTTAACAAAAAGTATAACACATTTAATATTTATTTGTTTGTTTATTTGTTTTTTGCAGTTTTTGGCCAGGGCTGGGTTTGAACCCCTCTGGCATATGGGACTGGCGCCCTACTCCTTGAGCCACAGGCACCGCCACATTTAATATTTGTTTTTCTCCTAAAGAAGACAAATAATAAAAAATTATTCCCAGGCATGACGGTTTATATATGGTTGGAGTCTAGTGAATGAATACCATTTATGATTTTTTTTAAGAAGGACCATTATAAATAATTAAAATGGGTGTCTATCAGCCTGCCTGACATTTTCAAAATGATTTGGAAAATAACAGAATCATGTGAATAATTATGGAACATCCCAAGATTCTGAAGAGTAATATTCATCTGGATGCATAAATTGTTCAGTTCACATTTATTAAATCCTTACCGTCTGCCAGACACAGTGCTAAGTTCCAAGAATGCAAATAGAAATAAAACGTGCTGCCTAACCTTTTTCATTGACAAATATTTGCTGCACACCTAGGATGTGCTCACGGCTTCCTCGAGGAAGTCAGAGTACGGCTTTCCAGTTCCTGCTGCTCTAGTTGTTCCCTTACCTTATTACCAAATGTGTGACCATGTGATCCAGAGAGCCTGATGGTGGGCAGGGTTTAAAAAAAAGGAAAAAAGTATGCATTAAATGTCAAAAAAACCAAAACCCTATATGTCATGTTGAATCCACTGCATTTCTTTTTTTTTTTTTTTTTGCAGTTTTTGGCCGGGGGTTGAGTTTGAACCTGCCACCTCCGGCATATGGAGCCGGTGCCCTACTCCTTTGAGCCACAGGCGCCGCCCATCCACTGCATTTTGGATGCCTGTCTGCCTATGCAGCAAAGAAACGCAATTTTATCACTAACTATAACTTTATCCTCCACCTCAGACCTCTTGCTCAGCAGGACTGGATGATGAAGGTTTAAGTACCACTTTTCTTCTTACACAATGAATAGACTTTCTGTAGTCATGTCTCTGAACTTTAGTTCCAATTCAAGGTAATTATACTCCCTAGGCCCTTAGCACTGCAATTCCAACCCTTGCCTGAACCTCCACTGAGAGACAGATACACACATTTTTTTTAAAGTGGGAGCAATACTCAATGCTTTATATTTTATTACAATTTCGGTGTATATAAATCAATTAAAATCATTTTCTAAAAGTATTAGAGAAGATGAGTCTCAAGAACTTTCACCAGATACACTATCCCAAACACGCTACATACCCCTTGCTTATTCAGTCCCCTCAACAGTACAGAAGACTTGCTACGACAACACCCACTTCAGATGGCTGTTCATTCGAGGGCAGGTTTGTTTTAACTCAGTTTAGTAATACCAAGGTACAATCAGCTGACTGAACATGCGATCTTGTCCCAGCCACTTCTTTTTCAAATCTTCCCAGGAGTAGTCTAATTCAGGTGGGATTCCAGGGCTTTCCTGTGTGATCATCTCCTTTATATACACCTCTGATGAAGGAGTAGCTACAACTGAGAATAGAACGTACAAAATCAAGTCCATTTTCCCCGGCCTAGTCTTTTTATATTGAATGGAACGTGACTGAAACAAATTCTTTTGTCACCAGTAGCTGACTGATTATGACAGCGTACCTCAAAAATTTCATCAGTAGACTACAATTAATTTGAAAAAAAGAAAAACAAAACAAATAAAGACAAAAGGCTAGCTTTCCTCCCTCCCTGATTTCCCTGGCATTTAGAAGAAAGTAACACACCCTGCTCCATAGATAAGACCACAAACGAAGAACAAGAGGAGCTACGTAATATACTGTTCTAACTGGGCAGCTTCTGAAAAAATAAAAGGACTCCTTCCAACTCCAGCTAATGCACTGGATACAAAGAGAACATGCTTCAGCAACAAATACATTTGGAACTTGATGTTTTACAGAATAACTCTAATGAAGGCTCTCTGGCCATAGGAGAAAAAAAATTATTTTTCCAGGATATTAAATGCTCTGACTCATTATTTTACTGAAGCAAGAGCAAAATGCAAATGCAAATTAAATATATACATATTTATGACTTTACCAGCTGTATGCAAGGCTGCCTTTGGTTTCTGGCTTTATTTACCAGGAAGAGAAGCTTAGAAAACCAGCATACATTTGTGTTTCTATTCAAATAGTGTCCTCTCTCCAACACTGGTTGTAGCAAAGTATTCATTCTGAGTCTAGTGATGTATATAAGCCACGAGAATCATGGTGAATAGATGAAAAGAGAAAAAACATATTCTTTTTAATGGTATCTGCTTAGATGAGCACATTTTAAAATATACATCCTAAACCATTTGAAAATGTACTAACTCTGTGATCATTATAACAAACAGAAGTTTTTTGTTACTCCTCTATCATTTCTAAAGGTCAAAACTGCACCCTCACCACAGACTATGAGCCCTTGAATATGAGCCTTCAAAAGAATTTCATACCAGCCCTGGTCCTCCTGCTATGACTTGTGTAAGCAAGTCAATTCACCTAACTTTCAGTTTCTTTATCCATAAAAGGTATGAGTCTCTAAACTAGTTAACATTTGAACTTTTGATCAGAAGAAATTAGACCTCAATCCTCAATATAAATTTTGGATCTGTTAATAATAGATCCATTGTACTCTTTGTTATCATTTCAAACATTAAAAATTCTACTTGTGGCTCAGCGCCCATAGCACAGTGATTATGGCACCAGCCACGTACATTGAGGCTGGAGGGTTCAAACCCGGCACAGGCCAGCTAAACAACAATGACAAGTGCAACAAAAAAATAGCTGGGCATTATGGTGGGCACCTGTAGTCTCAGCTACTTGGGAGGCTAAGGCAAGAGGCTTAAGTTAGAGGTTGCTGTGAGCTGTGACACCACAGCACTCTACTGAGGGTGACATAGTGAGACTCTGTCTCAAAAAAAAAAAATGCTACTTGTCTATCTATAGGAAGAAGGGGTGGGGAAAAAAAGGATATTCTTAAAGAGAACAGAAACTAGGTTGGTTTCATTAATTAGGTTCCCCCTCTGAAACCACGACCAGTATATAGCATCTGTTGAAATTTACCCAATACCTATTTAAAAAAAGAGAGAGAGAGAAAGTGGTTGGGCATCCCCTTTCATAAAATGGGACAGGACAATTTCTAAGAACGTATCTTTACAACTAAGGGGGTGGGGAGAAAAAAAAGCCTGACATACATGAGTCTATTGTGCACAGAGAGAAAGAAGAACTCTTCTTTATAGGACACACTCAGGAAAGACAGTGACAATGGGCTCTCTCTACCTGCCAGCTTCAGGAGGTACACCCTGAAGGTAAATTATCCTATGTATTAGTAATTTACATTGTGAGAGGCTTTCTATGTTTGACAGCACCTGTTTTCCTTATGAATGATTTCATTCACCTCTTCATTAATTCAATAGCTATTTATTGAGTCCTTACTATATGAAAACCACAAAGCTAAAAAAAAAAAAAAGTTGAGTTTATTTTCAGGATATTCAAGTAAACCCTGACATGCAGCTTAGTGTACTTCAGCTCCCCTGCGAGATTTTCAAGTCAAACAGTAATACACTGGTAAGTTTCACAGAATACTAACACTGGAAAGAAGTAACATAATTTAATAGGAACTTTCTGTTTGATATGTAAGAGACTTGAAACTTGGAGGCGATATGATTTGGCCTTAGTCAGACAGCCAAATGTAATGCCAGAACTAGAACCTACATCACCAGCCTTTATGTTTAATAGTCTTTAATACACTGCAGGGTCCCTGATATGTCTTCAGTGCTCTCAGAAGTGGAATGATAGCAGAAGACACAAAGCAATGGACTAGACATGAGGAGATCTGAGTTCTAGTACTGAGTGCCACTCAATTGGATGTGATACCATGGAAAACTCTCATCACTAGTTTAAACCTCAGTTTCCTCATCCATAAAATGGGAACAGTAATTCAGGGTGAGACCACGGAGACCACAACAAACGCAGAAGAACTCTGGTCATTTTTTGGTAGACATTATACAAGTACGGAACAGTCACTGGGTTATGACGGAAAAGCTGGCTCTGATTTTAATGCCAGCTATTTATTACCTTGAGAAATCCCTGAATCTCTGAGCTTCACGTTCCTTCTGTGAATAAGTGGTAAATAATCTTTGCCCTGCCTCCCTCAGGAATGGTTAGAATTGAGACTACTGAAAATGCATTTACATATTATAAGACATTGATGCAAATGTAAGGTATTATTACATGTCTCTAGTTTTCTTCATTTGGACAAAAATATAATGTGGTTGCATCATTCAGTGCCTTGCAGTTCCCTTGTCAAGTTAAAGGTCATCATACATCAGCCCCAAGAAGTCTCTACACCCAGTACTGTACTCAGAACCCATTTCCCTCCCATCTGAGATCATACACGGGCTCACTCCTCCTCCCGCTGGCTTGGAGTTGGCTGGGAAAGGTTCTTTCTCAGGTCCCCTTTCAGCTGGGAAAACTCTAGCAAAAGCTTCCATGAACACTATCTATCCCACTTCATCAGATTAGAGTCCTAACGAAACCAACGCTTTGGCTTCTCCCCACTCCAACAACTGCAGAACACTTCAGCCTCTCCACAGAACAAGACGTCTCTGGGTGGATGCTTCAGAGGGACAAAAGGGGTTCCACACTCAGAAGTATTGATGCTTGAACCACTTTTCCCTTGCAGGAGATTAACACATTCTGAAGTCTCACTGGTCCTGTAAGGGTTATTCATTCACCTTAGAGCTCGGGCCTCCAGCAGTCTGACAGTGTCGCAGAGAGGTAGTGGAAGTGGTGGTGGGTGTTATTCTGGTCTGCAACGCACGCCGTTTAAAAAGCATCAGAGTAACTAGCGTTTCCCTGTTCCCAGCCCTGATTTCAACAGAGCAGATGAAAGAATACATCGACCTACCCAACCAACTTCTCTGGAACAGGTTTTTCCCCAATCGTGCGGGGCACCAGAGACAAGCGAGCTGGGGGAGGGGGCAGGAGGGGCGAGGAATAAGCAGCGGCAACACTCTCATCTGCATAGATGAGAGATAAGCAGACATTTGTTGTTTTCTGTTCAGGCGACTCCAGGCACCCGCATGCAAATCAAACCCGGACATTCTCCTTCGCATTGCCCCCGCACTCCCGCAGATGTTAAAGCGTCACGCTGCCGGGGATAGGGGAGAAAACCTGGGAAACGCAGAAGTCTTTGCTGCATCTAGGCTAGAACCTTACCGCACCTGTTCAATCCGGCTGAGGAGCCAGAAATGAGCGGAACATTGACTCGCATGCCCCTCTTGAGATCCCAGGGGCACCTAACAAGTTCGCCGCCTTTTGGCACCCGGGAAGGGCTGGGGCGGGGAGACCTCTCCCGCTGCTGCCAAACTCCGAAGGTTCCCCTGAAATGGGGAAGGGGCTCCTGTTTAAGCGAATCTAGAGAGATCTCCGAGTGTCACCGCAGCCCGAGGAATCGGGGAGGCGAGAAGGTGGGTGCCCGCCTGGAATCGAAGGTCCCGCTTTGGTGGCCACGGGCGCCCCCTCCACGTCACCCCTAGCACAACGCGGACAGCCCAAGTGGAAGGGTAGAGAGACCACCAGGATTTACCAGAGCCACATAGCCTCCACGCGCGAGCCCCCAAGAAGGGTCCTGGGGGAGGGGCTGGGGACGCGCAGCAAACTTACCTCACCCGGACAGCATTCGGGTGCCACCAACGTCGAGACCAGTTGCGCCACAGTCCGCAAGTTATCGAGATGTTGTTGCTTCCCCCCGGCGATGGGAGAGCAGTGCAGGCGAGGGGCGGGGCCGAGGCCCGGAGGCAACCCCCGGGGCGGGCAGGTGCCGGGGCCCGCGCGGGGCCAAACTCGCCCCGGACGCGCCTCGGCGGGGGCGCGCGGCTGCGAGTGTGCAATGCGCGCGCGCCGCGGGAGTGCGTATGTCCCCGCTTTCCCCTTCCCCGCCAGTCCTCGGGCCAGACAGAGCAACGAGCGGCAGCCGGAGCCACAGCCGCTCGGAGCGGCTCCACCGCCAGGCGCAGCCTCGCGGCGGCGCGTTCAGGAACCGGAGGCCGGCAGCAGCGGTGCCCCCGAGCTCGGGCGCGGGTCCCGGTGCGGTGCGCCTCGGAGTCCGAGCGGGGCGCGGAGAGAGCCGGCTGCGCGGCTGCTGCCGCGGCTCGGGGAGGCTGCAGGCCCCGCCCGCCGGCCGCCAGGCTCTTCCCCTTTTCTCTCCACCCCCTTGCTCCATCCCCGCACGCCCTGCAGGGAAGCCAGACCGGTTTGCAGCACCCGCAGCGGCGGAGCTCGCAGCCGGGCCGGGCGCCCCAGTCGGTGAGTGGGGACGAGGCGCCCGGTCCCGCTGCCGCTCGCTCTGGACAGCAAGAGGGGTCGGGACGGGCCCCTAGAATAACCCAGGGGTTTGGACTGTCGTTGATGTCTTGAAGCCTTGCGAAACGGGGTTCTGTTTGGGATCGGGCGGCCCCCTTAACTCGGACCGCAGAACTCGACCTCGCTGATGGCACGCCCGCTGAACTCTGCTTGCGGCGAAGCCCGCACTTAAGCGCCCAGGGTTAACTAGGAAGGGCCAGGCCAGGATTCCAAGGCGACGGCTTCTCCCCCTTCTGAGGTCAGCATGGGTTCCCTGGAAGTAAGACCTACCCAACAAGTAGGGGTAGGCTGTGAGGGGTCCCAGGAGAGGGAAGGGTGGAGGGCGGCACGCGCGAAAGGGCTGTCATGGGTGTTGGGGGCCAAGCTTTGGGCGAGCCGGGGACACGTGATCTTAGGGATATCAGTCTAGCTACGAAGAGGGTAGGGGCCAGATCTAAAGGACCGCTTTGGGGAAATGCTGTCGTGGAAGCGGAAGCTAAATCCACTTACTGGGAACCGAAATGTAGTGGATGCCCCCCTTCCTCCCAGCAGAATCCAAGCAAGTGGTATTTCTCAGCTTCATTGTTTCCTTCCGCCTTGCCCTTCTTTAACAAAACAAACAAAATTACTCTGATGGAAAACGTTGCACATGTTGTGTCGGGGCAGACAAACATTTCGTGATCTTAATCCTCAGACCTCCCTGGGTTGGTGAACCGACGTGAATTTCTGTTTGCAATAATGCCCCCTTCCTTCTCTGCAAATGAACACCTCTTTTCGGGGTTTGTAATCCTTTGTGCCTCTCATCCCTCGCTTTGGGTAAGTTTGTTATCGTTTAATAACAGCCCGGAATCAATTCTTTTATAAGACAAATATCATTCTTGTTTTGTAACTTAACTGAGGTATAGTTGGAAAATTATTATTCTTCAGCCGTTTTCTCAGCCTACTTCTCCCAGATGTGTCTGGACGTTACTGGGAGTTTGGGGGCATCTTTGTTTAGGACCCTGTGATCTGCCTCTGGTTTTCTCCTGGCATCCTAGGTTCTTCAAAGCTAGTCCAGCTTGCTCACTTTACAAATGAGGAAACTAAGGCCCCAAGACAGGAAGTGACCCAGGGACCAGAACACAGTTTCCTAGACTCCCAATTCCTGAATAATGAATAACAGAAACACTGTATTAACAAAGTTCTAGATGGGGCCGATAGAGGGGGTGGTGGAGGGCAGAGGAACAGGACAGAACTGTTCCTCTGACTGATGTGAGTCACTGCACAGGGGGCAGCATCACACCACTGTAAGTGTGGGATCTGAGAATGGCATCCCAGTCTCTCCGCCTCAGACTTCAGTTCTGAGATCCAGAGTAGAACACTCATCTGCTTCCCAGAGAGGAGGTGATAGTAAGAGAAAATGCAAAGTTGACTCCTAGCAGTGCAGGAGAGGTGAAGGTAAATAAAACCAACTTTCAGTGAAATTACAGGGCTCCAAGTGGTCATTCTCTTACACATAAATAACGAAGTACATGTGTACACACACACACTCTCTTTTCCTACTAAAGAGCCCAGTATTGACTCCCTTCCATAAATCAAAACTTCCAACAGCCTTAGGTTTCCAGAAAGAAGCCTCAAAGCAGACTGCTCACTGACAATTTGAGAGCTAAAACTCTGAGAGCCTTAAGATTGCTTCATTACTATGATTTAATTAATGGAATGAGAGGCCATGTAGTGTATGGCCTGATATTTCTTCCTGATTCTCTAACTCTATTAACAGGAATTTGAGAAACTCATCCCCTGTTGGAAATAAAACATCATCAATATCAATTCAGACTTGGCCAGAAAATCTGGAAACCTATTTAAAAAGTCAGAAAATGCTTGCCTAATTATTTTACTTAACTTTAAGTGCAGTTTTTCCAATTGACTCCAGATCTCAGTCCAAAATCTTAATAATGCTATTTAATATTCCCCTGCACCAATGCCTTGTAGCAGATTTAAGTATTAATGGCCCCCAATAAATGACTTCCCTTTATCCAGGGTCTTTACCTCTAACTTCGTAATCCCTTTCCACTCTGGACTCAAACTGTATGATTTGCTTTGCCAAGAGGACAAGAGCAGACTTGAGGTAAATGAAGGCTTGTGAAAGTTTGTGAGTTTCTGCTTTCACTCTTAGAATTCCAACATCACCAGGAGAGCGAGCCTGCTGGAGGATGAAAGACCTGTAGGCCAGAGCTGCATCATCATAGCTGGGGCCGTCTCTGACCGGCTGGCCCTTGGTTGGCTGCAGAGGCACAAGGACTTCCAAAGGAGATGGGCCATCTTGGTCCAGCTCATCAAAACTACCGTTCAGCCCTTTAGATTCATGAGAAATACAAACAGTTGTGTTTTAAGCCACAGTTTTGCTTATTTGCTGCATAACAAACCGTCCCCAAACTTAGTAGTCAAAAACATCAAGCATTTACTATATAGCTTATGGTTCTGGGCATCAACTAAGCTCAGCGGAACAATGGCTAACGTTCTGGAAGTCCAAGAAGGCTTCATTCACACACCAGGTACCTCAGTCCTCCGCCACAGAATCTCTTTCTTTCCATGTGGCTTCCTTCCAGCAAGGTGGTCAGAATTCTTCTGTGGCATCTGGCTTCTAAAAGGGAGGAAGGAGAACTTCTAGTCATGTAAGGCCTCAGCCTGGAAGTTCCAGCACATTACTTCTGCTTCCTTCTATTGGACAAAGCAAGTCAGAAGACCAGCCAGATTCAAGAGAAGGAGAAATAGACTCTACCTTCTGATATGAGGGGCACCAGGTATATACAAGAATAAAAGAGCTTGCCAGCAGCCTTCTGGGGAGACCCCTTCCCCTACTAAGTGTCTGGGTGCTTTGCTTCACTGCATTAGATAACCTCATTCTATCCACCTAGATGATCTATGGACAGGATCGTATCTAGTTCCACATCCTTTCTGGACCTTTCCATGAAATTTAGGAGGTGGCATTTCTCTTAAATTCTTAACACACACTTAGCATTTTCCTTGGTGATGTCTCAAGAGCAACTGAAGTCCAATAAATATTCTGAAAGGAGCTACCTGAGGAACATGGTTGGTTATGGATATTTCCACTTGTCATTTATTCTATAGAGATTTTAAAAAAATCCACGTGAAAGGCATGCATTGCATCCATTGATATCAAACAGAAAAGTAGAGCCTACATCCTTCAGAACTCCCAAGGAACCATCCCTCTGCCACATTGCCTTCTCTGTCTAGAAATGTGTCTAGCTGATGCCCTTCTATAACTTGAGGTGCTAATTTCAGAGGGCCAGTATACCCTGGGGACCCTATATTCTCTAATTTTAAGTTTGCCCTTAAGGTCAGTAAAGATCTCTAAACCTCGTGGCCCCATCCCTTCCTTCATTCTCCCTTTATCGCATCTTCCTGTTTGTTTAGCTTGGCTTGCTTGCTCACTCGCTCTCTCTCTCTCTCTTTTTTGCTGTCTTTTTTCCTTAATCATAGCCATCCTTTTGTTCCTATTTGCAATACCCAGGATTGGAAAGAGCATTGAATTGGCAGCCATAGGCCTGGTTTGTCACCCCAGCTCTGTCCCTGTAAACAGTGAAATCTGCATTCTGTCTTGGCTGCACATTTCCTGGTTTGCATCATGAGGGTGTTGGGTGAGATGCTCTGAAAGGTCCTTACATGCCTAACATTCTGTGGTCTTTAGACACCTTCTGCAGTCTGTTCAGTGCCAAGACGTGGGGCGAGGGTTGGATATTAGGGATTCAGAATCCTTTAGAAAAGATGCCCCTGTGTTGAATCGTTCCTGAGTGATTTCCAGCAACTCTCAGTACTTTTCCTAAGTTTTCAAACTATGAAATGTGCATCTCTGCCAGCTATCAGCCGTGTTTAATGTATTGTTCTGTGCCCAGAGATTGGTATTATCCAGCTGTCCTCAAAACTCGCTGATGTTTACATTCTTCAGCCAGGAACAATAAGAAAACTGGAGGCCCAGGGTTAGCATGACACTAAAAAAAGTTCTCCCCAACACCAAGCAACTCATCTAAGAAATCTGACCAAGCGCTAAGAAAGGCTTCCCTAACACATTTATACCCAAATACAAAATTACATGCACAGAGATTATGATTATGTGAAAAAATACATGAACAATAGCCAGAAGAGAACAATTTATAAATTACTCATATTAGTGTGGGGAAATTCTAAGATTGTTTTTACAAACTGATGTCATGTCGTTTTGCATTTTAAATAGCATGTATGTCACTAAACCTCCCAAGTTTCATTTCCACCAGCCTGTGTCACCTGTTTTCTATTGAATTCAGTTCCTCCCTTTCAACATTGTTTTTTCTTATGACAACAGACTCACACCCACACCTTGCTTAGGTGAATTGTCGCTTTGCTCACACGTTACAAAACAACATACACCAAATGATACTTTGGTAAGAATGAACAAAACAACATGAACCAAATGATGGTGTGGTCTATGGTTTGGTAAGAATGAACAAAAAGCATGAACATATCCGAGTGGATGAGAGAAAGAGCAATAGAGAATGGCTAGGGTAGCACAGAGAACTAAGCCACGTTCCAGAACATCTTAGGCCTGTAAAATCTATACCCACTTTTTCTGTTTCAAGTCTTAACTTTTAATGAACCTAAGACTCATGCCCTGGATAAGGGAGAAGGAACTTTTTTTGGCTGGAGAGGCTGGTTGAAAAGCTTACGGTAGAAGAGGAAGGCAAGAATGAGTCAGCAATGTTCCTCAGGACACTTAAAAAAAATCCATTGCAATCATTATACACCAAGGAGCAGTGAGTTCAAACAATTTTCCTAAAGTCATAAAAATCAGCTCTCACCCAGGACTCAAACCCCAGGCTGCTGTGTTATCCCCAGAACAGGAGGCGATCAGCAGAATGTGCCCTGGGGTCTTCATGATTAAGCACAGGTTTTTCAGTCTTGAACATTCTCTGTTCCAACATGTGAAATCGTTTGTGTCCTACCTCCTTAAAACGTGGTTTAGAAAGCCTCATCAATTGTGAGCATATCTAGTATGGCTCAAAACCAAAGAATGATGGGTCTAAAAAGAATACCAAGAAATAATTCAGTCTACTGGGGTGACTGAAAAAGAAGGAAAGGTGTAAGGAATTTGACAGACACTTGAGCTTCTTAAGTAGTGGCAATGGCTGTCCATCCAAGGCGTAGCTGATGGCTTCCTGCACTTGTTTCAGGTATTTGCAGTGAGCTGGGTACATCCCACCCTGTATGGAGGAGCCGTTTCCAGGGCCAAGACTGGGACTTTCTCAGCTTTGCTTTCTGAAGTGAGTTGGCATGTGTGATGCTGATGACCCAAACTCTGTGGAACAGAAGTGATGGTTAATATTACTCAACTAGGGAAGCCCCATTCATCTTTCTCCAGCCTTCTGTGACACTGTGCCATGTGTGCACACTGAGATGACAATGTGGATTTTGCTTTTATTTCTCAAAAATGTAGTCACTGTCCTAACTTGGAATCATTTAGGTGGAGCAAGCCTTGCTCCTCTTGGCAAAGTCTGAATGTGAAGATTTGCTGGTGAAATGGTGCTTTTTGTTCTGACACCAAACTGTCACAGCAACCTAAAATATTCCGCTGGGGTGGGGGGATAGCAAAAGGAACTGTGTTAGTCAGGGTATGCAAAGTAATGTAACATACAACCCTCCAGCCCCAGTGCCTCATACAGCAATGGTTCATCTTTCATTCCTGTCATTTTTCGGGGTGATTTGGTGGTGCAGCTGGCTTCACACAGTCAGCCAGAGACCCTGCCTCCTTCTATCTTGTGGCACCACTATCTTCAACAAGTGGCCCCTGAAATCCCCGCTGAATGGAAGAAAGAGCAAAAGATTTAGAATGTCGTGTGGGAGTGGGAAACATGGAGTCCCTCAGATTCCACTGGCCAGAGCTCAGTCCCACGGCCCCAGGACTTGCAAGGAGCCTGGAAAACTATGTCTAAGCACTGTGCCTGGGAAGAAGAGCAGAGTCTGGGCACTGGACACCACTGTACTCTCAGCCTCATGCACTGAGTTAAAGCTGAATTAACTTAAATGTATTCTTGCACAGCTGTGATCAGCAACTTGGGAAAGAAAGTCTTCAGTGGTCTGTCAGTCACCTATGCATGCACCCTGGGTTTCCCCCTGGTTTTTTAGACTAGCAGCAGCCTATGTGTGTGTGTAGCACTGCCATCTGGAAGGGTGTGTGGACCTACATAGGCACTTAAAGACTCAACAGTTAGTGTTACAGAAAATTGAAAAATTAAAGCATGTATAAAAGGAAGAGTCTTCTGCAGTGCTGGCCAGGAGACGAGTCTACGAATTCCATTACCAGGGAGAAAACAGAATCTGTGCAATCATCTTTTGAGGTTGCTGCTACTGGAAACTGGGAAGCCTTTGGGATAGGGAAAGAAAAATAAAGGAAAAGAAACGTAAGTTGTATGTTATCCTGATCCAGCCTATCCTGATGGCACAGGTGATTTCAGAAACAAGGATTATGATGCAGAAAAGAAAAACAGCAAGGGGTAAGCAAAAGGGATGTACCCAATAGTTTTTTTCTAGCACATATTCTAAGGAAACATAGGAGAGTTGAGCAGTACTATGGGGATTTACAAATACTTTAGCCCAAAAGGCAAAGCCAGGGTGTGAAGACACAGGTTAGAAATGGGGCAGAGTTGCCCAGCACCTTCATCCTGCTTAAGACTTCTCGCTATCTTTTCCAGTGTGAAAGTGGCAGAGAGCATCAGACTGTAGCAAAGGGCCAGGCTATGCCCTCTCGATGGTCTGTCGTCTCCTGGGTTTGTGTTTCTCAGTTAAGAAAGTATGTGTCTTTTCCCCCCTTAATTTTAGAGTGATGAGTATAAAAAAAGAATGTATGTACATGTGTATGACTATTCAGCAGGCCAAGACATATAATGGCATTTCTGCTAAAGATTTTTAGAATAAATGGTTTTAAAAGAGGCTTACATAATACGTAAGCGTTTATGACATCTTGATAAGAAGAAAAGGCACAATTGGAACTTGCATAAGTACTCGAAGCTCAAAAAAGTACACAAAGTCAAAAAAACTCACGAAGGGAAATTTCCCCAAATGTTACGCTATTGTGCCTTTGAGTTTGTAGTGTCTCTGCTTTCTAAAAGTTCTCTCGTGGTTATTTTTCCAATCAGAAAAAAAGAAATAAATTGAGATAAATGTTAATGTTTGAGGATGAGAAAAGGTTATGTAGGTTTTTAAAATTAGGAAAATTTAGAAGAGACAAAAGAGAAATTACTTCTCATTATTTGTTTTTTACCCAGAGTCCACTATCTCCAACAGTTGATATTTGCTTACAATGTTTTTGAACATTTTATACTTTTTTTAGGTTAAAATAATGTGCATGAAGCAAAGGATCTAAGTAGACATTTCTCAGAGAAAATATAAAAATGGCCAATGAGCACATGAAAAAATATTCTACACTATTATATTCTACACTATTAGTTATTAGGAAAACATAAATCAAAACCACAAAGACAAAGCTTGGATTGTTTAAAACATGTTAAAAACATACACACAAAGACGTATCACTTCATACCCACTAGGATGGCTAGAATCAGAAAGAGAGGTAACAACTGTTGGTGATGAAATAGAGAAATTGGAACTCCTATCCATTGCTGGTGGGAATCTGGAAAGGTGCAACCATTTTTTTTAAAGCCAGAATCTCACTCTGTTGCCCAGGCTGGAGTGCACTGTCCTGATTATAGCTCAACAGTCATCACAAACTCCTGAGCTCAAGTGATCCCCCCTAGCTCTGCATCTTAAGTAGCTAGGACTATACGTATGAGCCACCACACTAAGATAACTTTTTAAAATTGTTTTTGTAGAGATCGGGGACTTGTCATGTTGTTCAGGCTGGTATTAAACCCCTACCCTCCAGTGATCCTCTGGCCTCAGCCTCCCAAAGTGCTGGCTGCAACTGCTGAAAACAGTCTGCTTGTTCTTCAAAAGGTTAAATGTAGAGTTACACTGGAATCAGCAACTCCCCTTCTACACACACACTCAAGAGAAATGAAGACACACGTCTACACAAAAACCTATGTACAAGTGTTCATAGCAGCATTGTTCATAACAACCTAAAAGTGAAAACAACCCAAATGTCCATCAACTGATGAATGGAAGGACAAAATATGACATATCCACACAAGGAGTGCTATTCAGCAAAACAAAGGAAAGAAGAATTTATTTATTTGGTTTTTTTGAGACAGAGTCTCAAGCTGTCACCCTGGGTAGAGTACCATGGTGTTACAGCTCACAGCAACCTCAAACTATTGGGCTCAAGCAATTCTCTTGCCTCAGCATCCCAAGTAGCTGGGACTGCAGACACCTGCCACAATGCCCAGCTAGTTTTTTTTGTTGTTGTTGTTGCAATTGTTGTTAGCTGGGCCAGACTAGGTTTGAACTCGCCAGTGCCCTGCCCACTGAGCTATGGGCACTGCTTGGAAAGAAATATTGATACATGTGGCAACACAAATGAACCTTGGAAACTTTATGCTAACTGAAATAAGCCAGACACAAAAGGTCATACCTTTTTTGATTCCCTTTATGTGAAATGTTCAGAATAGGCAAATCTGTATAGACAGAAAGTGGTTGCCTGGGGCTGGGGAGAGGAGGGCTTAATGGGAACTGCTGATGGTACAGGATTTGGAAAAGTTGATCCAAAAGTTGATAACAATGATAGATGCACAACTTCGTGAATATAGTAAATGCCACCAAATTGTAAATGGGTGAATGGAATGGTATGCAATCTTTTAAAAAGGAAAAAATAATGCACACGTTATCAAAAAAATTTCAAACCCTACGGAAGAATCTAAAGTTAAATGGAAGCTTTTCCTTCTCACCTAAGAGGACCACTTTTAGAAGTTTCAGCTTTTTCTTCTTCTAGGAGTGCAATTTAGCATTAAATAATATAGTTATATGTCTCTTAATTGAGCCATCACTTTGAAAATTATCTTTAACATTCGGCTCTGAAAGTGAAAGAAGTTGGCACAGTTTTACTGTTTCCCATATCATCTTCTTTCTGCTTTCCATTTTTTACGTTTCTTTTTTAAATGTTTATTTCAGAATGTTAGGGAGGACAAGTGTGCTTGTTACACAGATGAACTGCCTGAAGTTTGGGCTTTCAGTGTGCCCTTCCCCACAATGTTACACATTGTTTCTTATTTCCGTAATAGTTTCAATTTTATAACTTTAAATCACATACGCGGGTCTCTGATTTATTTCTTAGTATATCAATTTTAAACACCATCTATTACCTAGAAGGAAATCGACATTAGGTATTTCATGGCAGTAAACTATATGGGAGAAGTCCAAATAAATCAAAGTCCTGTTGCTGGACTCTGTTTAATTACGACCTGAACAACTTAATTCAGTGTTTCTCAAAGATGTTTCAGAATTTGGCTAAGTGATAATACAGATATCCGAGAATTGACAGAGTGGGTCAGAATGATGACCGTGGTGTTGCTTCAAGAATAAAGAGGCCCAACCTTAACCTCACCCTAAGTTCTTCGTACTATTTATTCAATAGGTGTTATGTAATACAGTTTAAGAAGAAAATAGTTCCCCTAAGGAGAAACTGTCAAGTGCCCACTAGAAAGTTGGACAGAAGGCTCAGCGCCTGTGGCTCAATCGGCTAAGGCGCCAGCCACGTACACCTAAGGTGGTGGGTTCGAATCCCCAGCCCGGGCCTGCCAAACAACAATGATGGCTGCAACCAAAAAATGGCCAGGCGTTGTGGTGTGCGCCTGTGGTCCCAGCT
>CAUYQV010101731.1:0-45426 GCA_963574575.1 Galagoides demidoff
GCCTTAGCCGCTTGAGCCACAGGCGCCAAGCCTCCTCTCACTTTTAAAACACAATTGTCTTGAGTATTTCCTCTATATTCATTAAGCCTCATATCAAAAAGTGTTACAATTTTTTGCTTCAACCATCCAATAAGATTTAGAATAACAATCACGGGTAGGGTAGTTTACCCCTGTCTTCAATTTATTCCAATGTTCTTTTCCTTCTGTGCTTCTGAAATAAGTGATGATTTCCTTTTTATCCAGAGAACTTCATTTAATATTTTTGTCTGAAAATGTATTTATTTTCACTGGACACAATTCACAGCTGACAGTTCTTTATTTTTTTCAGTATCACTTCTTACTGTCATCAGAATCGATGTTTCCCTACAAGTAACACATCATTTCTCTCTGGCTACATTCAAGATGTATTCCTTACCTCTAGTTTTTAGGGATTTAATTATGACATATCTTGCCATAGATTCCTTGGTCTGTATGTTTATACTTTTTGCTAAACTTAAGAAGTTACGTCTTGGGGGCACGACACAATTGTAAGAGGGACTTTAACAAATGCAATCAATGTAACCTAATGCTCTGTACCCTCAATGAACCCCAAACAATAAAAAAACAAGGAAACATAAATAAACCAAAAAACCCTAAAAAAAAAAGAAGTTGTTTCAGCCATTATATCTTCAAACACTTCTGGTCCAACTCTCATCTCTCCTCCTCTTCCGGAACTCCTAGAATATGTTGCTCTCTCCTCTGTTACCGTCCGCAGGTCCCAGTGACACTGCTTTTTGCCTTCCAGTACGTTTTATCTTTGCTGCTCGGATTGGGTAAATTCCGTGGAGTTGTCCTCCAGTCACTGATTTCATTCACATCATCCCCACTCTACTACAGAGCCCACCCAGCACGTTCTGTTACCCTCACTTTAGTTACTGTATTTTTCAATTCTCTATAATTTCCTTTTTAAAAATATGTTATGTTTCTTTCATAAGATTTTCTATTTTCTTATTTATTTCAAGAATCTCTGTCCTTGCTCCTTGAAGCACTTTTACAGCAGCTGCTTTAAACTCCTAGTCAGATAGTTCCACCACCAAATTCATCTCAGTATTGGTATCTGCTGATTGTTCTCATCCCCAAGTTGTGACTGTCCTATTCTCGGTATGATGAGAAATCTTTCTATATATCCTGGGAATTTGGGGCATTTTAGTGAGACACTTTAGATCTTATTTAATCTCAGTTCTTAGCAGGCACTTCTCATGTGGCGGTACAGATGGAGATCCAGGTGAATGTTCCGTTTCCTACTGGGTCCCATGGATACCACCCAACAAAAGTGGGACACTGAGTCACAGGGCCCACTGGGAATAGACTGCAGGGAAGTTCAGCTCTCTCCTTGGTCCCACAGTGCCACATTGAGAACAGGCCGCAGTAGAAGTTTGCTCCTTTCTTGACCCATTGAAATCTTCTTGGGGGAGAAAAGAACCACGGGCTCACACTGTCTTATTGGCTGTGAGTTGACACAGAAGATGAGAGAGCTCTGTTACTCGTCAAGGACACTGGTTAGGGGACATGCAGAGGGCTATACACAGCTTTACTGCCACAGGATGGAAGGACGCCCAGCTCCCCAGTGGGCCCCACTACTCAGTCTGGGGGAGAGCAGAGCAGCAGCTGACCTTTACTCCTGCCATCTCGTCATGATCTGCAGGCAGCCTTATTTCTTCCTTCTCCCTCAGAGACTTCCTGTGTGTGTTCACTCTATTATGTTCAGGGACTTTTACTTGTGAGAAAGAGAACTTAGGAGAAACAGAGCTGCTTCTATTCTGGCCTGAACAAGAAGTTCTACAGTAACTGGTTTAATGCATGAGTTTTCTAATCCTAACACCTGTGTCAATCCCAGGTCAATTCTGATTGGTTGATTTTGTTTCCCTTATTATGGTTCATATTTTAAGGCTTTTTCTCATGCTTGATCAAATCTGATTAAATTCCAGACATTAAGATTTTGACTTTGCTGGGTGCCAGATATTTCTGTTTTCCTATAATTACTCTCAATCTTTGTTCTGAGATGCAGTTTGTTTATTAGCAAACAGTCTGATCTTTCTGAACCTCATTTTGAAAATTTATTAAATGTGGTCAACTGAAAATAAAATTAAAAAAAAATCTATCAGGTAAGCCTAGAGTAGGGCTCAGTCTATGGTTAATTATCCTCCATAATTGAGGTTAAACTCTATCCCCAGTGCCCTACAGGTCATGAAATTTCCACTCTGGCTGGTGGGGCAGGCATCTCTCAGTGGTGTATGAGCTGGCAGGCTCATTTGAAGCTGCTCTTTCTCTGGTCTCAGGTATTTTTCTTACATGCATGCACTGATCTGAAATTCTTTCTTTGTTTTGTTTAGAGACACAGTCTTACTTTATCGCTCTGGGTAGAGTGCCTTTGCATCACAACTCACAGCAGCTTCCAACTCCTGAGCTTAAGACGATTCTCTTGCCTCAGCCCCCCCCCCAAGTAGCTGGGACGACAGGCACCCACCACAACGCCCGGCTATTTTTTGTTGCAGTTTGGCTGGGGCTGGGTTTGAACCCACCACCCTCAGTATATGGGGCTGGTGCCCAACTCACTGAGCCCCAGGTGCCGCCCCTGATCTGAATATTCTTCTGAGTAATATTCTGCAGAGCTCCAGGATCCTCTGAGCAACTCTCTGCTTGCTGGTACTGTCTCATGAACAGTAGATGTCTTGTCCTCCCCCAACTCTCCACTTGTGCAGACCAGCAGAGCCCACAGGGCTGCCTCCCTGCACCACACCCTGGAAACTCTCCCAAGGCAGCGAGCAGGGGCAATCACGGAATCACTCAGTTCTTTCTTATCTCTTAGGACCACAATCTTTGTTCAGTGTCTCGAAGACAAGTATCATGATTTCATATGTTTTATTTTTGGAGGGTTTGTTTTCTTTTCACCAAAAACAAAAAAAAAACAAAAAAAAAAAAAAACAAGGGGGAACAACCAATCCATTCTTGTTACTTCATCTTGTCTATTACCAGCATCATTATAATTTAATTATGTTCTTTCCATTTTTAGCAGATTCTGTATTTTTTCAAACATGTCTATATTTTCCATCTGATTTGATTCTCATTACGAACCAAGGAGGTAGATTAAGGAGCTATTTCATAAAGCAGTCCTGCAGATAGCTGGAGGAAATCTCTGGCCGCCAGTTTCAGTCTCGAGGGTGTGGCTTGTCCAAGCCTGGCCCAGCCCACAGTAGTCACAAGTCTGTCTCAGTACTGCTGGGTTCCTGTGTGTGAAGTTTAAGTAACGGGGGGGGGGGGGGCATGGTGTCTCACTTTGTTCAGTAGAAATTCCCAAATCTCCACCACATTGACTGGGCATTAGTTGGTTTTAGTATGCACACAGGAGCCCGTGTTGCATCAGTTTCATCTTTAAAGTATGTTGTGTAGAAGAACAATAAAGCACTTTATACAGCAGTGGTTCTCAACCTTCCTAATGCCATGACCCTTTAATCATGACCCACAGGTTGAGAACCACTGTTATACAGCAAAGTCCTGTGTGTTTAGGAATGGATTGCCCTGGTTAGAGAGGAGAGAACTAAGCATCACTAGGCGAATGGAGACAGGAGAGGACTCTTCACGTGTCCCCACATTTTCACACTTAGACACAGTTTGATAATCACACACGTTACTTGAAAGATGAAACGTACTTGAAAGATGAAACTGATGCAACACGGGCTCCCGTGTATATACTGGAACCAACTAATGCCCATCAATGTGGCGGAGATTTGGGGATTTCTACCAAACAAAGTAATTTGGGAATTTCTACCAAACATGTTGCTTCAGTAAGAACACATCAAGTAATGTTGTGCTCAGTATCAAGAATCTGAAATAGCCTAGCTTGTTTATGTGAATTGGTTTTTATCTACCAATTTATCTAATACTCCTGACACAGGAACATCTATTAATAAATACCAAATAATGAAACAGAGGCTGAGAAGGCCAAATAGGCATGCTCTAAGTGTCAGACAAAGGGGTAAGTCAGGTGTGGTCATAGGACTGGGGGCCACATGGTATTCAACCACTTAGCAAAGCACAGTTTCTGGTTTTTGTTTTCCTTGTGAATATCCAGAGCTGTGTTTGAAGTTGGCAAGGTGCTGGCTTGGTAACCTAACCCTCCCCACAGCCTTGCTGAGTCTCTCCATCACAAGAGCCACCAAAAGGGGCGGGAGCATGCACAAAGCCCTTCCCTGCTGAGCTAGACCTTCTGCGGCATCCTGGATGTCACATGTCTGCATGTCATCTGGGAGAAGAGGGACCCTGCCTGGCCAGATCATTAGCTCATCAGCTCATCAGCTCCCAGGCACTGTTGCACCTTCCCCAGTCCCCCAGCCCCTCAAACCACATCAGCCCTGCTCTGCGTCCCACAGCATCTTCACAGGCTGGGCCACCTCAGCGGTGCAGACATGCGGGCCAGTTTGGATGCAGAATGTGGCTTAATTACCATGAACAGATTTAGCATGGAATGTTTAGTGAAAATTATCTTAAGAAGGGGAGAGGGAGGGGAGGGAAGGGAGGATAGAGGATGGAGGGAGGGTGATTGGTGGGATCATGCCTATGGTTCATCCTATAAGGGTATATGTGAATCTCTCTAAATGTAGAATATAAATGTTTTAACACAATAACTAAGAAAAAGACATGAAGTCTATGTTAACCAGTTGGATGAAAATATTTCAAATTGTATATAGAAACAGTACACTGTACCCCATGATAGTATTAATGTACACTGCTATGATTTAATAAAAGAAATTTTTAAAAATGCCACACTTAAAAAAAAAAGTAGATAAAGGTGCCTTTGAGAGGATGGTACACCTTGCCCAGCACCCAGGCAGTAGGGACATTGTTGAGGAATGAGGAACCCTGGGCAGGTGCCCTCTGTCCATGCAAGGGCCCTGTAATGCTCACTGACCTGAACATGAGTAACGAGGGCCGCTGGGGAACAGAGCTGAGCTGGGCCTCAGCTGCTTGTCTTTGCACCTGGGTCTCCTGAGGAGGATGGCAAGGCATTGCACCTGCTAAGTACCACCTGTATGCACACACCTGTATCTCCTGTTTGTATCCTGAAAGCACCAAGATCTTTCTTTGCCTGTGCCATCATTACACAGCTTTCCCAAGTACAAAACTACAGTGTCACCATTTTACCATAGCTCCCACTTGGTCCCTGCTTTCTGGGACACACGCAGCCTCAGCATTAAGGACATCAGACACCTTAGTGGCCATTCAAAGCCCCAGGAGAGGAACGTTTTTAGGGAGAGAAGAGAAATTACAAAACAGCCAATACCTTTTTTTCTGATTCTATACAAATCAGAACAGATCATTTATTTAGCACAGCAGAATCCATCTCCCTCCCTCTGCATGCACAAAAGATTCAGGTAATTGACTCACGAAACATATGTTAAAGGACTTTCATGCAACCTTGTTCCTCTACTCATTTTAAGCCAAAATATTTCTGTGGATATTTAAAAATCATTGATGATGCTAAGAAGCACTGTGATGTTTGGGGAAACTGAAGATTATTGCTTTCAGGCTAAAATAGATGTTCAGCTGTTATTTATTATGAGGAAATTCTGCAGAGATTAAAGCCTCTGCTAACATATAATAGAATACTGAATTTCACACCTGCAGTCCCGGCTACTCAAGAGGCTGAGGCAGGTGGACCACTTGAGCCCCAGAGTGGGAGGCCATCCTGGGCAACATATGGAGACCTTGTCTCTAAGACATATATATTTTTAATTAAAAAAAATATTGAATTTATTTTCCCCAGCATCATTGAGGTATAACTGACAAATTAAAACTGTATAGATTAAAAGTAACATGATGTTTTAATAACATATACGGTATGAAATAATGACCAGCATCAAGCCATTAACGTGCCCCTCACCTCACACAGTTAGCTTGTGTGTGGTGCCACTTCCCTGCAATTCCCAATATCTACTGTCTTAGCAAATTTCCAGCACACACAGACGATGGGTTATTATTAACTACAGTTCCCATGTTGCACAATAGACCCCCAGAACTTATTTATCTTACAACTGGAGGATTGTACCCTTTACCCAACACTTGACATCTCTCCATTCTGTCACCTCCCCAGCCCCTGGCAACCACCTTTCCACTCTGTTTCCATGAGTTCAACTAAAACATACTGAATCCAAACAAAGTCAAGGGTTCTGCCACTTAAAACACAGGGCGGGCTGAACAAACCAAGCACCTGAGATATAGACACAGCCTGGCCGTCAAAGCAGGCAGAGAAGACCTTCGGCAGGCCATGGTTCCTCCCAAGCAGCCTCCCTCTATACAGGAAAGTTCCAAATAGAATCTTTATGGTCCTTTTTAGCAACAGAATGATACTCTGGGCGCTGACAAATTCCTTAGGCCCTGTAAATCACAGTGGGTGGCTCAGTTTGTTTTCTTACTTTCCTTACAGAATCCCATAGCTACTTGCTTGAGTAGAAATGCTATCAGCTAATTTTCCTTGCCTCTGTGCTTGGGTGCTAAAGTGGCCTCTTTGGCTCCCGGAGTCCCCACGCTGTCTCACCATGATGCTTCTGGTGGGAAAACCCAGTAAAAGGTGGTCCCCTCTCCTGAGAGTGCCTGATGGGGGATGTCTATCGTCTGCAATCTTAGAGCCTCCCCCATCCCATAGTTTTTTTTGGTTGCTTTGAGGAGGAGAAGAGCTCTCTGAAGGTGTTGGAAAATTCAGTTTCTGGTGATGCACTTCTTCCCGAGCTTCCTTCTCTCTGTGTCCAAAATGTCAAAAACTCAAATAAGATCCAAATCACTCCCCAGATGACTAAAGGGACCCCCTCTTAAGCAACGGGACCCCAGAAATACCCTAAAGCTGAGTTGTTGGCCGTGAGAATTGAAGTGAGATACGCCTCATCACGCCCCTTCCTTTCTTAGAGACGGTCCTCTGTGACTCATTAACAGGCCGAGGGCTGCACGAGTTTGAACCACACCTGCTGTTCATCAATTTACTTAACGGATCACGTGAGTCTGGGTATCTGTCCAGTATGCACACAGTGACTCATCTCTGATTAACAGACTGCCTCAACTTAAAACATTCCAAACTTCTAGGCAAAACAATTTCTGTAACCAGTTAGAAATCAAAGAATCTTCAAACCCAACGATAGCATGTAATCCCCTGCTTGGGGATGTCCTGCCTTTTCAGGGCAAACCAATGCACGCCTTCCAGGTATTAAGATATCACCTTGACATGCAGTTCCTGTGTCCGTGAAATGTACAAAGTCAAACTGTGACCCAACCACAGAGATGGCTTGGTCAAGGCTACTGTGGTGTGGCTTTCCAGGCCAGTGTCACAAATATTCAGTGTGGAATAATCGTCTTTAAATTATTTTACAGAGTTCATTTAGGTTCTTTTCATTGTCAAGGTACAGACCTTGTCTGTTTCAAATACAGGCCCCCACCTCTTTCTCACACATAGGAAATCGCACAGCCCCGTCCATCGTGCCTACGATTAGTAATACAGGGACAAAATGACACACAGATGTTACCACGTCCTAAGTTGATTCTACCATAGTTGATTACTTTTTAAGTCACTTAATCTAGCATTTCAGTGGAATCTTCAAAGGATAGTTAGTAACTAAAATATCTGGTTCTGCACATTGCTTCTTATTCTTCCCAGAACAGCAGACATACAAGTACAAATCAAACGACCTTGAAGGCCTTTCTTTGGTTCAAGCATGTGTTGAGAGCTGTCAGTGGCTGAAATGTCTCCCTGAGCTCAGAAGTTTGTGGGGTGACAATCTTAACTACCTGAAATAGTTAAGACAGATTGTGATCACTGCCAGAAGAGGGGAGAATTCATTATTTTTTTAAAAATGAGTTTTAACAGGTCAGAGAAAGACAGAAGCCATGTGGACACAGGTACTTCAGAGTGCTCCAGAGAGGGGACAGAAGCCAAGCGGAGATGTGAAGTCAATGCCAATTTAATGGCTCCAGTATCGAGCTGTCCCTGTATGAAAGATGCACAAAGGTGTACAACAAAGCAGGAGAGGGACTCCGGCTGAAGAGGGCGGACCTGCGTCCCAAGTGTCAGGAGCCTTCCAGAGGCAAGGGCAGCGTGCAGGCTGAGCTTTGAGGGACCGTGAGCGTGTGCAGCTGGCAGATGAAGAATAACACACAGGACTCAGGGCCGTGAGCCGCCCACGGTCATGTGTAGCATGAGAGCGAAGTGCAAGTGACAAGAGCGGGGACCTACGGGAAGGAGGTAGGAGAGTAGGGAAACTGTCCCTGCCCCTGGTCCCCCTCCTCACTCAGGGTGCTCTTTGAAGCTTTAATCTCTTTGTTCTGCCTTCTTTCCCTCTGACCTCTAAACATACTCAAATCTCTCCACCCACAGTTAAAGCCCCATGGAGTATCTCTGGCACAGCCACCTACTCTGGTTCTTCCCTCCAGCCAACAGCTGTGACTTTCGCTGGCCACTGAGCCGGGAGGGTCTCTCTATATAACATATATAAAGCAGACTGCATACAGGCATATAGAGATGCGCCCTGACCTCTGATGGTTCGACACTTTCCAACTTCACAATAGTGCAAAAAGGATACACATTCAGTCAAAATCACACATAGAATTTTGATCTTTCCAATGAATCACATTAAATATTCAAAGCTTTATTATAAAATAAGCTTTGTGTTAGAAGATTTTCACCTAGCTCTAGGCTGATGTAAGTGTTCCAGGCGTGTTCAAGATAGGCCAGGCTAGCTGGGCACCATGCTGAGTGATTAGTGCACTGGTTCCACACACCAGGGGCAGCAGATTTGAACTTCACCTGAGCCTGATTAACAAAAAAAAACACAAAAAGACGATGGCAAAACACAGGGGAAGAAAAGGTAGGCTAGATTAAGGTGTGATAATTGATAGGTCAGGTATTTTAAGTGCATTTTCAACCATGATTATTTTCAAATTAAAAATGACATATCACCTCACTGTAAGTTGAGGAGCTTTGTGTATATATATCTAACAAAGGAATGAGAGAAAGAAAAATGAAAACCTAAAACCTATATTTAAAATCAGAGTGAATAAAAGGTCCCACTCTATGAGTGATAGCTGCAGAACTTGACATGTTTTGTGACTTTATGCAGTTAAGTCGCAAAAATAAAATATTTTTGAACCACTACGCCAACAGAAGCCGTGGGGTAGTGAAATGCATTTAAAAGGCATTTAAAACAGGCACTGCAGTGAAACACCACAAATGAGCACTGGGAACCACACGGGGAGGTGGCAGGGCAGCTGGCACACGTGGGCACATCACCCTGGCCATGGGTCTGACCAGAGGCTATGAGCTCAGCCCTGTGCCTTCTGTAAATGTGCTATATTCTCCTCCAATTTAATACTTTATGTCCATGACACTGCTGCCATGTTCTGGAAAGTACTCCCTCCACACGAATTTTTGACCTACAACTGATTTTTCATCAAGGCTAGACAGAGAGCTCTACATCTCCATCTGTCTGAACAGAGAAATTGTATATCATCAGTTCTCAACCTGTGGGTAACGACCCCTTGGTAACAACGAAAATATATCCTGCACATCAGAGATTTACATTACGATTCATAACAGCAGCAAAATTATGAAGTAGCAACAAAAATAATTTTATGGTTGGGGGTCACCACAACATGAGGAGCTGTATTAAAGGGTCGTGGCATTTCCTATTAGGAAGGTTGAGAACCACTTTATATAGAATTCCCTACTTCTGTTCTCAAAAAGCAGATTATCCTCTCCTAATCTACATCACAAAATCATCTTTGCTTTCAGCAGAATCTGATGACTAGATGGAGAGTTTGCAGGGGAGCTACCCCCCCCAACACGCCTCCTCCTGAACGTACCTCAGGATGTTCCTTCATGAATCACTTGACACAGTGCCTGTGGTCAGCAGCTGTCCCTGGTGGTCTGGTGGACTGCATGCCCATGGAATGACCAGAGTATCCTTTTAATACTATATGCATACCCTGACTAGACCCACTACACCCGGATCTGTGGAGTAGGGTCTCTAAAACTATTTTGACTGGCTCCCTAGACTCACATGCTGTGTCCATCCCCTGAGGACCAGCCAAGCTCTTCCACTCTCCCCAGGCCTCCAGAAGCAGCCTGGGCCCCTCTAGCACCTGGTGGCATCCTGCACAGAGCCTCATCACCGAGGCTTTCCCTATTAGACCAAGATCTTTTGGAAGGACCCTGACTGTCCATCCAAAGCCCCTTTGAGGCAGCATGGTGGCTCAGGCCTATAATTCCAGTACTCTGGGAGGCCAAGGCAGGAGGTTCCTTTGAACTCAGGAGTTGGAGACCTCATTTCTACTAAAAATAGAAAAACTAGGCATGATGGTGGGGCCTGTTGTCCCAGCTACTCAGGAGGCTGAGGCAAGAGATAGCTCAAGCCCAAGAGTTTGAGGTTGATGAGAGCTAAGATGCCACAACACTCTACTCAGTTTGACAGAGTGAAACTGTGTCTTAAAAGAAAAAAAAAAAAAAAGTAGAAAAGCCCTATTGATTCCTGGACCTCCAGGCCCCGGTCTGACCTCTGTCTCCTTGTGAATGAATGACGTAATGAATAATGCCAGGGGACTGACCTCAGGTGGAAGCTGTGTGACATCAGGGCAGCGCAGGAATCATGGACCCCAGGAGGAAGCTATGTGACATCACGGCAGCGCGGGAATCCTGGACCCCAGGAGGAAGCTGTGTGACGTCACGGCAGCGTGGGAATCATGGACCCCAGGAGGAAGCTGTGTGACGTCACGGCAGCGCGGGAATCATGGACCCCAGGAGGAAGCTGTGTGATGTCACCGAGGCACAGGACTCATGGTGAATTGCAGTCACACCTGGAAGCCCCAGAGAGGAGGTACAAACCAAACCCAAGAGAAGAAGGGGACAGCTGGGGACCCGTCCTGCACCAGTACGGGAAGTGCTGAAAGTGCTCTGGAGCTTGGCAGCAGCAGAAACAAGGACAGAAAGACAGCCCCAGTGGACAGAGAACACTTGAGAAAAAAGAGGCCACTCCACCCAAGGGAGGTCACAAGCCACCTGGACTCCACCAAAGGGACGTCACAGGCTGCCTGACGAGGCCATTCCACCAAAGGGATGTCACAAGGCACCTGATGAGGCCACTCCACCAAAGGGATGTCACAAGCTGCCTGACAGGCCACTCCACCAAAAGGATGTCACAAGCCACCTGGCGAGGCCACTCCACCAAAGGAATGTCACAAGCCACCTGCCAAGGCCACTCCACCAAAGGGACATCACAGGCTGCCTGACGAGGCCATTCCACCAAAGGGATGTCACAAGTCACCTGGCGAGGTCACTCCACCAAAGGGACATCACAAGCCACCTGGCGAGGTCACTCCACCAAAGGGACATCACAAGTCACTTGGTGAGGCCACTCCACCAAAGGGATATCACAAGTCACCTGGCAAGGTCACTCCACCAAGGGGACATCACAAGCCGCTTGGCTAGACTTTTGCAGAGCCAGTGAACTGGAGAAACGGCAAGGAAACCAAAGAGCAGGAAGGGAGGTACAGGTGCGCCTTGATCAAGCAGCGGCCAGGCACCCAGCCCCGTGCAGTCCAGATCTGCAACTCCCCCAACACACACTCCCTGTAGCCACCACTGGGAGCCTCAGCAGCGACATCAGCAGCTGAGTAACACCTAATGGGTGTGCTCTCTGTAATCCTACAATCATCCTAGAGAAAAGAAAATGTCATTAGAACCATAAGGAAGAGAAAACGCGTTTGCTGTTAATTAAGTGGAAGCAGGTCTTCATCATCCTCGCCTTCACACCGAGCAGGGCTGAGCATGCGAGGGAGAGGACGGGCTGGCCTTGCTGACTCGGGGACGGCGCAGGCAAAGAATACTTGTGTGTGAGGGGACCACACTGTCCAGACCCACGCTCTTCAAGGGTCGCCTGTAGTAACTTCCAGGCAGACATGAGCTAAGGGATACAGTTGAGCTTTTTCAACAGAAGTGACGACCCACAAGGTGGAGGAGGCCACTCATAATTCATCAAAGTATCAGTTTTGAGAGACGCCCTGCTGGCCAGGCCCAGTGCAGGAGCCGCACGGACAGATCAAACACAGTGACAGGTCAGGTGCTTTAAACAAAGCAGAGAGTAATGGTGTAGAAGGCCATTTTTGATGGCATGGCTAGAGAAAGGCCCTCAGAAAAGGTGACAGTTAAGCACAGACCAGATTGAGGTGACAATGGGCCCTCAGACTGGTGCAGGGGCAGAAGCTAAGAAGACCACAAAGCAAGTGCCAGGGCAGGAGGATACCTGGGCAGGAGGACACCTGGACAGGAGGACACCTGGGGAAGGAGGACACCTGGACAGGACACCTGGGCAGGAGGACACCTGGGCAGGAGGACAACTGGACAGGAGGACACCTGGGCAGGAGGACACCTGGACAGGAGGACACCTGGTCAGGAGGACACCTGGGCAGGAGGACACCTGGACAGGAGGACACCTGGGCAGGAGGACACCTGGGCAGGAAGACACCTGGGCAGGAAGACATCTGGGAAGGAGGATACCTGGCGTGTTCCATGGATCAAGAAGATGAGCATTGGCAGGGTGGATGTGAGCAGGAGCTGGGATTGCCATGGAATCAGGCAGCTTGGGGAAGGCTGTGAAGGCCAGGGCCAGGATTCTGGATTTGACTCCAAGTGGGAATCCCAAAGGAACAGAGTAAGTGGCTGGTGAGGAGCTGGGGACACAGGGCTGGAGAGGAGAGGCTGGTCCACCTGACTCTGCGTCTTGGGGGTGTCCAGCACGACCTCAGAGTGGAATTTCTACACGATGAGGAAGACAGAGGCCAGGCAAGTCCCAAACGACCTGAAGCCAGCATGCACTGTGCCCTGGAACTTCCAGGCCAAGGCCTCCATCTTCAAGGCTTGTGTGGGTTGTCTGTGGGTTTTCTCCCACCACTTTTTTCTGTTTGGTTTTTTTGGAGACAGAGTCTCACTTTGTTGCTCTTGGTAGAGTGCTGTGGCGTCACAGCTCACAGCAACCTCAAACTCTTGGGCTCAAGTGATCATCTTTCCTCAGCCTCCCAAGTAGCCGGGATTATAGGCGCCCGCCACAACACTTGGCTATTTTTCGAGACAAAGTCTCATTCTGGCTCAGGTTGGTCTCGAACCTGTGAGCTCAGGCAATCAACCCACCTCAGCCTCCCAGAGTGCTAGGATTAGAGGCATAAGCCACCATGCCAGCTCTCCCAGCATTCTCAACGAGAGGAAGTCAGATTCACTGCAGGACATCCCTGGGACATCAGGAGCAATCTCCTCCAGGAAGGAAACCAAGGCTCCGAGATGAGGACCCCGGCTGAGGCCAAAGCTCTCATCCCCTTCCCAGAGCACTGTCCCTGGAGCATATGCCTGGGGACCTCCTTACAGCCATCCTGATCTCTGGGCAGCCTGCCATGGGCACCTGGGAAACCCCTCTGGGTCCCTCGACTCTGCTCTGTGCACAGAGGAATGATAGGATTCCTTGGACACCGCCCACCCACACATGGCCAGGGAGCATGGGCTCATTCTAAAAGGCCCAACTCACAAATACCAGTCCTGCTCAGGTATTCCAGATCTTACCTTTTCCTTGTTAGAGCCTGGGATATTGGCTTTTTTGGTTTTTTTTAAAAGTTCATGTTGAGGGGGACCAAACACTTTCTAAATTCACCTACAAGGAAATACGAAAGTGTTGTCATGGTAACAATATTTTGTGATGTATTCGTATAACAATAAGAATACCAAATAACCACTCGGGATCATCTTATCCCTTTCTTTTTTATCCCTAAGGGATAATGATTTGAGTAACTTCAGCAGTGGGAAAGGACACCACACATTCTCAAAGTTTCCTTCAACAGAGCAACTGTTTAATCGTTAAGCATTTTATATTCAACAAAGATGAAGACCTTCAGAACAAAAAGATCATCTGCTTCAGCAATTTATAGGAAAATTACTGAGTTGCTCAAAATCCTTTGAGAATCAGAGCTCTCAGAGAAGAACTGTATTCAGCATGCCCAATTAGAACTCCCAGGTAAAAAGCAAACAGTAATTATCCCATTTAAAAACTAACATTCTTCAGGCAAATATAACTTAATAGACTTGCTCTTAAACTCACTGACACATCTTTTTCTATCACTGCCTCCTGCAACACCAAACTCCTAAATGGACTTTGCATAGAACAGACAAAGAAACAGAGCAGGAGACTATTCTCCTGTGCCTGCAGAATGAACAACAGCATTTTCCAAACAACTCTTCATTGCAACAAAAATCAACATATTTGAAGTGATTTGATTATTTCCCCACAAGACCATTCACACTGTTAGAACTGTAACTGGTAAGAGAGGAAACTGGCTGAGGGCAGTGAGCTGGGAAAGGCATGAAAAATTCATGAGGCCCAGAGAAAGAGTAAGACTTCAGCCACGCCATGCCTCCCTCCACTGGACCCCTGAACCCATGCCCTGGATTTATTGTTTAAAGGCATTTTGGTTTTTTCTTTCCTTCCCTGTGGTTTCCAGACGAGCCGATAAATCGTGTAAAATGTTATAAGGTGCACAGTGCCACCCTCACCCCTCACCTCCAGGTTCCTGGAATTTGTGATACAAAGAACAGTGTATATATAGCCAATAAGTAGCTTACCTTACTTTAATGAACCAATGTAAATTACTGGTAAAGAATTTAAAAACTACCCCTTCTTTTTGCCTTTAAAAATCCTCTTGTTACTGCTGCTAATCAGAGCATATATTCAGGGCATCTGAATCTTTATCTCCCTGGTTACAATTCTCAAACCTGGCCCAAATACAGTCTGCTTCTATTCCTGTTGCCATGGTTTCTGCCTTTAGGTACAACATTCTCATTTTGCAGGTGGGGGAAACTGAGGTTCCAGAACCACCTTCTGCGTGGACCCCAGTTCCAGCTCCAGCCCTGGGCCCTTCCTCAAAGTGAGGATCTGTGTTCCAGAAGAAGCCTCTCTTGCACAGGAAGCCGGAGAGGGGGGTGGAATCTAGAAATCTGCTTACAGCAAGAGGTCCAGCAAAGGCTGCAAAGTCCCAGCAGACAGCTGGAGAGCTTGAGACAAGCCAAAGACGTTAATATATCTGATAAATCAGATCCGAGTGTGAAAACTGTTACCTGCTCCACACAGGCCCTTTTCCCTGTGGCCGCTGGTATTTTCTTTTTCATCTCCTGATCTCTATCCCAGAGGAATCCATTAGCCTGCATATTTCAGGCAAGTGCTCTCCCACTGCCCTGCTCCCAGGGATGCAGATGAGGAGGTTGGCCCCTAAGTGAGCCCACTTGAGGGGGTAGAGCAAGGACAACAGCCTGTCCAGCCCTTTCCCCCTCCCCCCTCAGCTGCCACCCAGACCAGGCCTCTAGCCAGGAAGACCACACAGTTCCCAGGCTTCACAGACCACCCGTGCACCTACCTAGGCAGGCTCCCTTCCTGAGAACTGTCTCCCTCTCTTCTCAGGCCAACTCCTAATTGGGACTCTTTCTAAATCCTACCAGGAAATTTTATGGGATTGCTATTTTCTGTTACCCAGCTTCAACAATTTGCATTTTAAATGACTTCAGAGGGGTAGACCTCACACCACCAGGGAGGAAACTTCAAAGGCGGCCTGTCCTGTTGATAAGGTGTCCCCCATTCAGAACAGAACAGGATCCTACACTCCCAGGCCTGGGCAATTCCTGAAAGTTTCCTAGTCCTGGCCCTTTGAAGTAAACCCAACCTCTGTCCACAGCAGCAGCTGGAGCTACAGGGCCCGCATTCCTTTGTTAATACACCCATCAACATCTAAATGGTGGCTCCACCTACCGAGTCCAGCCAAAGGTAATTCTCAAGACCACATATCCCTCTAGACAGAGACCCCTCAAGATTTCCCACTTGGATCTTTCTCTCTGCCAGAAGCTCTGATGCTTTTATTACTTCTGTATTCCTTTCTAGCTAATAAATCCAATCTTACTACTTATCTGTGGTCCAAGGGTTCATTCTTCAAATCTTTGAGACCGAGGACCTCCTGCAGAAAGAAACTGCACCAACACTGTGTACTAAGACCCTTTACTTTACATGTAAAAGTCAGGCCTGCAGGGAAGTTGTGCCAATTTTTAGAACTTTGAAGGGGGAATCTGCAACCGTAAAAGAAAAGATAAATAAATAAAAATCTGGATTCTGGGCTTGGAGACCAAGAGCTCAACCTTGTAAACTCCCAAACTCCCAACCCATGGACATTTTTTTTGTATAATCAGTACATTTAAGTAAAAATAAACACAGCAAACAAGACTTCACACTCCACCTAATTGTACTAATATTGTACGATGCTATTGTTAAATTCGATGTTAGGGAAAGAGAAGCACATTTTCAGAGGATCCCTCTGTCTTCAGAAGCAAATGGAAATAGTTCGTTTAATTTCAGTGTTAGATCCCATTCCTCTACCTTCAGCTACCTGCTTGTAAAATAATCAAAGGCTCTACTGAGTTGTAGGAACATTCAAATGTGTTCAAAACTATAAAAATCTTGTTTATTTTTATTGGTTGTTTCCAACTGAGGAAACATCAGTGGTGTTAAGAGAGAAAATTCAAAGTCCATTACAAGGAGAAATAATTCTTACGCACTTTTACTGCCCCTGAGGCTGATGACACCCTACCAAGGACAAAGATGATGAGAAACACTACCTAAGCCTCACCAGAATTTTAACTGTGTGATACAGTAAAAATAGATTAATCCATAATCCCATGATAATACAAATGTCTGTTTAATATTAACAGAAACATACTAAAATATAAATGTATATACAGAAGTATAAATGGAGGCCATCAGCCCTACTTGGAGACATTTGTTGATGGAAAAGAAGCCGTACCCTGTAAAACAGTTTAAAGTAGTTTATTCTGAGCCACATTTAAGGACCATGACCCGGAGCCACACCCAAGAAGTGTTGAGCAAGTGGACTCATTGTGGTGGGGTGACAGTTGATTTTATACATTTCTGGGACACAGGAATTACAGGTTAAGTCATAAATGATGACACAGAAGGAGTACATTGGTTTATGGTTTGGCCCAAAAACGTGAGATCTCAAGGGGGTGGGTTTAAAGATTCTTTAACTGACAATTGGCTAAAAGAGCTGGGCTCCATCTAATAGAGTAGGAGTCGGTGAGAAGGAGTACCAAGTTAACATCAGGGTCTGTCAATCAGAGACAAACTACCAGACCTGTGTCTAGGACTAGGTCCTTTGTTGTGTGTGTTAAGGACCTGCAGGTGTGTCTTGCAAAGCCTTAGGCCTGTTAATGAGTCACAAAGGACATCTCTAAGAAGGGAGGGGGACACGATGAGGGAAGTCTGATGTCCTTTCTCATGGCTAGCAGCTCAGTTGTTTTGGGGGGGTCCCCTTGGCCAAGAGGAAGTCAAGTCAGTCAGCCCCTGGGGGGAAAAATAAGATTTTATTTTCGTTCTTACATTGAAGTTGAACTTTAGGTGAAAACTCTCCATCCCCTTCAACATACAGGGTTGAAAAACCAAGTCTGGAGCTCTGCAATTTCCTGGACTGTCCAGGGGCTGCTGGGTGGAGAGTCATGCGTGTATCTGTACAGCAACAAGGAATATATTTATTTGCACTGACCTATTCTGTGTCCAGAATACGGAAAACAGAGAATGAACAGTGTGGGACAGGAGAGGAAGGGAGGGGCAGCCTGAAGTCGAAAACTCCCTGGCCTCATCTGTAGGGTAACGGGAGTGCTCACCTCACTGGGTTATTCTGAGTTTTAAATGAAATTATGCATGGGAAGTTCTGGGTACACCAAATAGATGTTGGCCATTAGCCTCTCTCAAAAAAAAAAAAATGTAGAAGTGAAGAAAGAATAAATTGCAGTATTTGCATTTTTAGATAAGTTCCCCTTTTCAAGGATCATGGAAAATTTGGGAAACAGCCTGAAAAAGTACTCAACCAGATTATGAATATATGTTTATTAGGATTGGGGTGGGGCGAAGCGGCACACGCCTGTAATACCAGCGGACCAAGGTGGGTGGACCTTAGCTTAGGAGTTCAAGACCAGCCTAAGCTTTTCTACTAAAAATAGAAAAACTAGCCAGGTGTTGTGGCAGGTGCCTGTAGTCCCAGCTACTTGGAAGACTGACAAAGAGTTTGAGGTTACTGTGAGCTATGATGACGCCACTGAACTCTACCCAAGGGAACAGAGTGAGACTCTGTCTCAAAAAAAAAAAAAAAAAAAAACAAAGGAAGAAAGTGTTTATTAGGACTGGTAAACTGCTTAAATGTCAAACAATAAATCCCCAATGTGTTGGAACAGCAGGTAATGACACCAGCATGGGGTGTGAGAGAGCCTTTCCGGCATGCTTGTGAAGTCTACGGGAGATGCCCTGTGAGCAGGCCAAGCTCGTAACTTCTGAAAGAGGTGCAGGGGGCTCCAGACACCAGCCCAGGAGGGGCTCAGGCCAAGTGTGATGGGAGGGGACTGAGAACTCAATGATGGTGTCTGCACCAAGGGTGGTTAGAGGACTCTTTTTATACTGGGCACAGGGGGAAGAAGACTCCAGAGCTTGCAGGAAGTTCTGCCCAGGGAACTCTTGGGGAGGTGCCAGGCTTCTCTCTCTTCTAGAAGAGAAGGGGAAAGAGGGAAGGGGAGGAGGGGGAGGAGGAAAAAGAGGGGGAAGGGTCCTTGTAGGGCTGCATCAACCCCCCAACAACTTCAAAACTTATAAATATGTGGCAAACCAAGGTACTTTAAAAACTGGTTTAACTTAAATTTAACCTTGTAAATTATTTTAAAATAAATATATTACTTTTCATGATTGTAAAATGATTCCTATTTATTATAGAAAGTCTGGAAAAATAAAGAAATAAAAACCTCCACTACTGCAGGGTAACAGCTGTGAAACCGCCATATACTTTTATGTTGTACATGTGGATAATTTAATAAATTATTCACGCTTATGGTGAATTTTGTGCTGTGTAACCTATTTTACGTAAAATTGCATTTGAACATCTCTCTACATTAAAAATTCCTTAAATATGACTTTGTCACAGGCATAATCTGTTCCATGGACGTCGTACCATAATTTATTTAACCCATCCCCCTTTTAACTTCCAAATTACATTGTGATGAAATACTCATAGAGGTAAAGATAGGCTTCCACGCTGCTGACGACTTTGTAGGGTACACAGTAGAAGTGAATGCGTGTGCTCCAGCTAGGATCAGGTGGAGAAACCTCCCAGGCACTGCCACCTGGTCCCTGCACGGACCCAGCACATAGCACGGCTTCCCCACTCAGGCATCTGCATTGTAAGTGTGCTCATTTAACAAAACTAAAAGAAAGCTCAGTATTGTTTTAATTTGCATTTTAAAAAATTATACCATGTACCAGCAATCTGTACCACTGTTTTCTCTTCTGTGAGTAGACAAAATGATTCCCTTGCCTCAACTGCTCTCAAGAGTTGGGATTATTGTTATGGTAGCACTTTTATGGTTATTAAACCTCTGACTAACACGCGTTGGCAAGTCAGTATTCCGTTTGTGTTATCATCTTTCATCTTTCTGTGACTCTTGGATTTGCACGTTTTAACAGCCCACCTCTTCTGTGAGGCCTCGCAGTACCAGGGCCAGCCCTGAGCTAGGCTTTGGATGGGACTCGCCTGCTTGGGCCTCAGCTAGTAAAACAAGAAAGTTAGTTACGCCTCACTTCCCTTCCAGCTCCACAAGGATAAGCTCTGTGGTGACTTCAGCATGAGAAGCAAAATTCAGTTCATCCTTCCCAAACTTCATAAATAACAATGCTGTCGACAAGTATCAAAGGTCACTGATAAAATGAGACCCTCTCAGAAACACTGAGGGTCTGACTTCTTAGCCGCAAATAAGACCCTTCTGTAAGTGTGTTATGCGCGGTTGGCCTTTGTTAATTTTACGCTCAAATATCATGAAGTACAGATTTTTTTTTTTTAAATTCTTGCCTGGGTTTTGAGACCCTTGTTGATCTAGGCCCCAGCAAATGTTATTTCAAACAGGGATTGAATCACCAATAATGATGCTTGTGCCTTATAGCTCTGCTCATCTTAGGGTGCAAAGCCCCATCTCTCTTTTCACACATAGGAAGGAGGGAGACACAGGCCATCAGTTCAGTGTGTTCTTCAGCTTTTTCGTGGTGGTCTCCAGGAAACAATGGCTTCTCCCTTCAGCTTAACTTGCCCCAGAAGGAAGAGCCAAGTTCATTATGGGCAGGAGATGTTCTTAAGACCTTGGCTTCCCTGGGGTTGACCTTTAGTCTGCAGAGAAGCTGTTCTCACTCTGTCCTTTGTGTAACAGAACATCCTTCACTGAGCTTTAGTATCTAAGGGTACCTTCTCCTTCCCCATTGATTTTCAGAAGATGACAGAGAAAACTGGTGATCTACGGCTTATAACTGTCAGACTTGAATCCCAATTGCCAGATGGAATCCACTGTGATCTGGACAGTGACACGGTAACACACGACTCGTGCTCTAGCACAGAAATAGAGACCTGTGGGCAAAGGTAGGGAGGGAGGTTGGGTGACAAGCCAGCCACCCAGCACACCCAATGTGAGCAAAACTGCAGAAAATAAACACCACAAGCTAAAAACCAGAAAAGTGAATATTAAAGAGAACATGGGACATCCCTGACACAGTCTTAGGCACTTTCTATGGATGGTCTCATTAAAATCTCAAAGCAGACTATGCGGGAGGGGTGTCATCATTTCCAGTTCATAGGTATCTGAATTACAAAGAGTTTTATTAATCTATGTTAATGGGGCTAATACAAACTCATCCAAATACACACACACCCCCCTCTGATTCTAAAGCCCATATTCTTTTTTTCTTTTTTTTTAATTGAGACAGAGTCTCACGCTGTCATCTTGGGTAGAGTGCCATGTCATCATCACAGCACCTCAAACTCCTGAGCTCCTAAGAAACTCCTGCCTCAGCCTCCGGAGTAGCTGGGACTACAGGCACCCACCATGATGCCCGGCTAAGCTTTCTATTTTTAGTAGAGACAGGTCTTGCTCTTGCTCAGCTTGGTGTTGAACTCCTGAGCCCAAGCAATGCACCTGCCTCAGCCTCCCAGAGTGCTGGGTTCCAGGAGTGAGCCCCGCACCCGGCCTCCGAGCCCCGCCCAGAGTACTGGCGTTCCAGGAGTGAGCCCCGTGCCCGGCCTCTGAGCCCCACAGTCACCGGCTGCATGATGCTGCTGGTGCTCGTTCATCTGTGACCAGTTCTGAGACTTGCTATACCCAGCTGGTTTGCAGTGGAGTGGAAATTGGATCTCAAACATCCCCAGGACTATGTTGCCAGCTGAAATGGAACACAGAAAACTAGAACTCAACACCAGAGGAAGAGACAGGTCACAGGCGAGAGGAGCTACGTAGGTAAACTGATCAAACTGTTCTACTCGCAGTTCCACTTCAGTCCCTGGGATTTATTTTCACTTTCACATTTAGCCCCCTGAATACAGAGCCCCAATGTCCACTCTGTTTGCTCTTGAGACCTGGGGTGGGGGGAGATCACAGTGGCCTCTGAAGCATGTGATTGCCTGGCCAGGGGTGGGGGGCAGCTAGGGGCAGTGCCACCTAGTGGGGGCACGTTTTGAGGTGAAAGCTGTTACATCCTCCAAATGTGTTCACCTGGTGGTTTGAATAGAGTGTGGAGAAAAGAAGGGAGAAATAAGAAGGAAACAAGTCCTCGGTACCCAAAGCACAACCAGGAGCACTCCCCGAGAGAAAGTGCCACCCACCCCATATGGGCACCAGCCTGCCTGGGGAGAGCCCCGGGGAGGGACACACAGAATCACAGAAAGCCACCTGTTGCCAGCACCGTCAGGCAAGCCCTTAGCGGGCAGCGTGAAGGGAAACCACACAGTGGCTGAAGGTGTGGCCACGGTGGGGCCTCCGTAAGAACTACAGTTTCCCTGTGAGCAAGGCTGTGTACTGCCAGCTTGGTCCTCAGACACGAGGCAGTATCCAAGTCCCAAGCCAGTGTCCCTGTCACTCTCCTCTGAACATCCACATGCAGAGGGCACAGGTGTGAGAGAGAACAGGTGCCTGACTTAGAAAAGTGACTGGCAGCTGTCCAAAACGCTCAGACAAGGGGACTAGTCCCCACACCTGGCAAAAGCCCAGGCCTGCTTATTATACAAGAGAGCCACCACCACACAGCCCAAACCCTGTGGGACATTGTGGGACGAGTTCCTGGGAAGCGGAGGACCTGGGCTCTTGAGGAGGTTTGTGTTTTCTAGTCACAGCTCCTGGGAGCCTCAGTTTCTTCGCAGAAGAGTGACATAGAAACCACCATGCCCACCACACAAATCTGTTCCAAGGTTAAAATGAAATGCCAAAGCGGCCACACTTGGTAAACAGTAGAGAATTATAAAAATATTTAAAAACATGCTAGCTCACACCTGCCATTGTAGCTCTGGGAGGCTGATGCAGTAAAGACCGCTTGAATCCAGGAACTTGAGGCTGCAGTGAGCTGTGGTGACACCAGTGCATTGAGCCCAGGTGGCACAAGGAGAGCCCCTCTCAAAAAAATATAAATTTAAGGAAATAGTTCCTCCCTGCCAAACAGGGGAGGTGAAACAGGTGAATCTAGTTGTGTGAGACGAGCACAATGAAGGACACTAGGGATCCTGAATTCTCTGCAGTGATGCGCTGGGGGAAAACAGAAACACCCTGAGTGATGCGCTGGGGGAAACGGAAACACCCCAAGTGATATGCTCACTCGTGGGGGGAAACAGAAACACCCTCACACAGGCAAACCCACTCACGCGTGCACACACACAATTATCTTCCTCACCCTAATACTTTGTAAACTTCTCATTAAGTGAGACAGACTAAGACAGTACCTAAAATCCAAGCCAAGTGAAGGTTGGTTCAATTCTGAACACCAACACGCAAGACCCGTGCTGGATGCCCACCCAGAGGACCAGTAGTATATGCACCATATCTGCTCACTGGGCAGCAAATGTATGCTGGGCACTTACTCTGGGCCAGGTACACAGTGACGTCACACAGTGATGCTCTTGGATAACACAGACCAAGTGCACCTGTGCGCCCTGGGACAGGCCTGGCTGGTGCTCACAGACCAAGTGCACCTGTGGACCCTGGGACAGGCTCAGCTGTGAGCAGGACCCGGCTGGTGCTCACAGACCAAGTGCGCCTGTGGACCCTGGGACAGGCTCAGCCGTGAGCAGGACCCGGTTGGTGCTCATAGACCAAGTGCGCCTGTGAGCCCTGGGACAGGCTGGGCTGTGAACAGGACCCAGCTCACACACCCAGGTGCAACTGGGTATTCCAGGTGTGGTGAGGGGAAACATCCAGGACTCAGAGATAGGGGTGGGAGCAGGAAAGGCTACCAGAGAGGGTACCCCAACGGAAAAGAAGGAGCACATGGAACCAGCCGGAGGGCAGGAAGCCGAGATGCGGACCCAGACCAGTTCAGAGCACAGTGGCTTCCCAGTTCTCAACCCAAGTACTGCATTTGGCTGCATTTAGTTCTAAGCTCATAACATGGCTATGTGACCACCTGACACATGGCCCTGACTACCACAAACCACGTGAAAAATTGTCATATAATGGACACTAAGTATCCAAGTAAATTCAGCCAATATAGTCAAACTAAAATGAAACCTACGTAGTGACTCACCACCATTGTGTTTCTCAACCTTAATCAGATGCCATCTTTAATAATTAGCAAAATGCAATCTGTTTGAACGAGAGACTTTAGATGCTGTGAAGTGCAGACACAGGATGTGTGTTTGCCAGAAACACATCTCCTCATCTAATTTACTTACACCTTCTCATCTTCATACATATTTTGTACACACAAAATAGGCGTTTGTTATTATAGCAAAGCATGAATGCTACATTTTTCAAAGATTCCATGCTTTCAAAGACAGCATAGAAAGCTACATTTTCCAAAGATTCTATGCTTTCAAAGACCAGAGGGCTGGCCTGATAAATGGTGACCTTTCTATTTGGTGTGGCACAGATAAGTTTTTATACAAGCAGGGATGTTCGGCCACAGCCCCTGCCATCTATAGATGCATCCAGCCACCTGTCCTCCTCACAGGCCATGCTACCCCTCTCACAGCCAGGGGCATTTCCACAGCTATCACACCGGTGTCAGGAAACAAATGGCCCTATTTTTAGCTTCCCATGCTTTGAGTGAAACCCCACAACAATTAGGCCTAATTACTACAGGCAGCTCTGTTGCCACCATGACTCTCCAATGAGCTGGCAGGGCCCCTGACCCCAGGCCCCACCCATGCAGCTCTGCCCCTGGAATCCTAATTCACAGTTGAGAGGAGCACATTTAAGGGTGGTGTCATTACAACCCCAACCCCAATCAAATCAAGACAGAGGGACACATTGATGTGAAGACAAGAAAAGCATGACCGTGAATACAGACCCAACTCCAAAACACTGCCCAGCATTCGACCCTCTCAGCATTCCTGTTTGTTTTATTTTGAAGTAGTTACAGATTTACAGGAATTTGCAATAAGAAAAAAGTACAAAGAGGTCTCATGTCCACTAAGCATCCTGTTCCCCAATGCTGCCACCTGGCATAACTTCAGTACGATACAAAAACCAGGAAATGACTTTGGTACAATCCACAGATTGTATGCAGACTTCACCAGCTATCTGGGCAATCGTGGGTATGTGTGTGCATACACAGCCAATTCTCTGCAACTATATCCAATGTGTGTGAGCAGTTCTGTGCAATTTTATCAAATGTGTGTGCACAGTTCTGCTCAATCTTGTACAAAGTGGGTGTGCAGTTCTGTGCATTCCTATTCAATGTGTGTGAGCAGTTCTGTGCAATCACGTGTGTGTGCAGTTCTGTGCAATCTTATCTAAAGTGGGTGTGCAGTTCTGTGCAATCTTACCACATGTGTGTGTGCAGTTCTGTGCAACATTACCAAATGTGTGTGTGCAGTTCTGTGCAATATTACCACGTGTGTGTGCAGTTCTGTGCCATCTTACCAAATGTGTGTGCGCAATTCTGTGCAATATTACATGTGTGTGCACAGTTCTGTGCAATCTTACCTCGTGTACATCTGTGCAACCTCCACGACCGACACAAGTGTCTGGGGTGACAGCTCTCCCTTGCCGCCCATTTGTAGCCACGACAGACTCCGTGCCCTCCATCCCTAACCCCGACAGTGACTAACACATTCATTCTCCACGTTTTTCATTTTTAGGGACATTGTGTGATTTTCTGTCTGATACCTGCACAGATTACTAAGAGTGGGGTGCTGAAGTCCCCATCTAAAAGTGCCACTTTGTCTGTTTCTCCTTTGGCTGTATTAACTTTGGCTTCATGAATTTCATGGTTTTCGTTCATGCACATTTGGGATTACTATGTCTAATTGACAGACTGATTTTATAATCATTATTATAGACAGTCCCTCTTTGCTTTGCTCTTTATCTGATGTCAATGTGAAGAAAAGCACGACTGTTTTCCTCAAAGTTAGTGTTTGGATGATATGTCTTTATCCATCATTTTCCTTTCAACCTACTTGTGCCATTCGGTTTGAAGTGAGCTTGTTACAAAGCACATACGGGATTTGGGTGATATCCACACTGACAATCCCTGTCTTTTATTAAATACTTGTGATGTTTAGACATTGTATATTTGAAGTAAATACTGATAAGGTAGGGCTCAGCCTGCCAATTTATTTCTTGTTTTCTGTTTCTTCTATTTTCTATACCTCTTTTTTTGTTCTTGCCTTCTCTTGGATTACATAAACATCTATTAGAAGTCTCTTTTGCTTTATGTATAGTGTTTCTGATGACATGTTTTTGTGTGATTTTTAGTGATTATCTTAAATTTTAACACTTATGCAAGTAACGTATCAGAGTCTACTGAGCAAAATGTAAAAACTGTACTTTTATTAAGTCCTTTACTCTCCCATCTTTTAATAGAAAAGTCAATTTCTTCTACTGTCATGAAGCACCACATAAGGTAATATAATTAATTTTTTGCTTCAACCTTAACCTTCAAACAGACTCGTGATTTTTAAAAATAAATTAGGTGGAGGGTAGCCTTTTATATTTACCCCGCATTTATTCATTCCATTGTTCTGTCTTCCTTCAGCATATGTCAAAGTCCTCTTTCAGGCATTCTTCTCTTTTCTTTTTTTGTTTTTTAAAGGATGGCATCTCACTCTGCTGCCCCAGCTGGAGAGCTGTGGCATGAGCACAGCTCACAGTAGCCTCAAACTCCTGGGCATAAATAATCCTGCCTCGGCCGGCCTCCCAGGTAGCTGGGATTACAAATGCATGCCAGCACACTTAGCTAATATTTCTTTTAATTTTTTTTAGAAAACATTATGTAAGAAGGGCTCACTATGAAGCTCAGGTTGGTCTTAATCTTCTGGCCTCAAACAATGTTCCTCAGCCTCCCCAAGCACTGGGACTATGTAGGTATGAGCCACGACATCTGGTAGGTGTTCCTTTTAGGTAGATCTGCAGGGGACAAATTCTCTTATATTTTCTTTCCTCTTACAAGATCTTTATTTCCCTTTCATTCCTGGAGGGATATTTTTGCTGGATATAAAATTCATGGTTGACAATTCCTTTTTTTCCCCCCAATTCTTGGAAAATGCTGTGTCTCATCCCTATGTCTACCATGGCTTTGATTAAGAAACTAATTCACCATCATTCAAGTTTATTTTTTCCTATTGGTAAAGTTTTTATTTCTCTCTGGCTACTTTTTTTTTTTTTATTGTTGGCGATTCATTGAGGGTACAAGAAACCAGGTTACAGTGATTGCATATGTTAAGTATAGTCCCTCTTACAATCGTGCCTTGCCCCCAGATGGTGTTTCACACACTGAGACCCCCTCCCTCCTTCCTTCACTCTGCTCTTCCTTTTCCCCACTCCCCTCCTTCTCTCTCTCTTTGCTCTCCCCTTCCCCTGCCTCCACCATGTCATTAATTGTCCTCATATCAAAATTGAGCACATAGGCGTCATGCTTCTCCATTCTTGTGATATTTACTAGAATAATGAGTTCCACCTTCCATCTACATTAATACAAAGGCTATAAAGTCTCAATTTTTTAAATGGCTAAATAGTACTCCACGGTATACATATACCAGAGCTTGGTAATCCATTCCTGGGTTGGTAGGCATTTAGGCTGTTTCCACATTTTGGCGATTGTAAATTGAACTGCAAGTGTCCTTATGATAAAAGGATTTTTTTCCCTTCTGAGTAGATGCCCAGTAATGGGAATTGCAGGATCAAATGGGAGGTCTAGCTTGAATTCTTTGAGGGTTCTCCATATTTCCTTCCAAAAAGGTTGTATTAGTTTGCAGTCCCACCAGCAGTGTAAAAGTGTTCCCTTCTCTCCACATCCATGCCAGCATCTGCAGTTTTGATATTTTGTTGATGTGGGCCATTCTCGCTGGGGTTAGATGGTATCTCAGGGTGGTTTTGATTCACATTTCTCTAATAATTAGGGTTGACAAGTATTTTTTCATATGTTTGTTAGCCATTTGTCTGTCTTCTTTACAGAAGGTTCTATTCATGTCTCTTACCCACTGATATATGGGATTGTTGACTTTTTTTAATGTGGATTAATTTGAGTTCTCTATAGATCCTAGTTATCAAGCTTTTGTCTGATTCAAAATATGCAAATATCCTTTCCCATTGTGTAGGTTGCCTATTTGCTTTGGTTGTTGTTCTTTAGCTGCTTTTAAGATTTTTTTTCTCTTCTGAAGTTTAACAATGACGGTTTCCAGTGTAGATTTCCTCATGTTTATCCTGTTCGAGATTTACTCAGCTTCTTCAACATACAGGTTTATCCCTTTTGCCAAATGTAGGGGATTTTCCAGCTATTATACCTTTGTTTTTAGTTGCTAGGCCCATTCTCCTTTCCTCCAGGTCTCTAGTGATTCACGTGTTAGATCTTTAACGAATACCTTCTGGGCTACTGGGCCAGGGTAGAGTTTAGCTGTCTCCTCCTGGACTTTACTGGCTCTACCCTACTGCGGGAACTGGATGGAAAACCAAAGTCCTCCTGAGGCCCATCGCTCAGTCAGGCAAGGGATGGAAGGTCAGTTCTCTGTTCCGCTCACTGACACTGCCTGGCAGGGAGGTCAGAGAGGTACTGCTGTTTCTCTTGCTCTAGTGACAGGTGGACAATTTGCTTCCTGGTCCACCATGATGTAGCCACGAGGGCAGTAGGAAGAGGTAGATTTTCTGTTAGTGTTTGCCTGGACCAGGGGAAGTATTATCCAAAAATGTTTCCTACGGGCTTGGCACCCACAGCACAGTGGTTAGGGCACTAGCCACATACTGAGACTGGCAGGTTCAAACCCAGCTCAGGACAGCTAAGCAACAATGATAACTTCAACAGAAAAATAGCCGGGCATTGTGGTGGGCACCTGTAGTCCCAGCTGCTTGGGAGGCTGAGAGAAGAGAATCTCGTAAGCCCAAGAGTTTGAGGTTGTTGTGAGCTGTGATGCCACGGCACTGTACCAAGGGTGACATAGTAAGACTCTGTTTAAAAAAAAAAAAAAGTTTTCCTTTCTATAAGGTTACCCTTTTCTTAGCCCTTTGCCTAGCAAACTAGGCTTCGACTGGAGCTGTTATTTCATTAGTGCTTCCAGACTGAGGTCTTCTCCAGTTCCCTGTCTGGGATGGAGAGGAGACAACAAACCCCCCAGGCCACTCACCCCTCAGTGTTCCTCAGTCCAAAGCAGTCGCCACCTTCCCACCTATCAGAGTCTTTCTGCGCTATGGCTGTGTGATGACCAGAGTGTTCTAGTGGTGAAAGGCAGGGCAAGGAGGAACAGGGCTACTCTATTTTGGACAGAATCGGAAGCTAGTCTTCATTTATAAACTCATGCTATCTTCATACTGTACCTCTTACTGTGGGAAGGAAACTTAAAAGATCATAGAATTAAATCCTTTCATTTAAATAAATGCAAAACCATATCATAAAGCAAATTTTTAAAAACAATGCAGCTTATCAAAGTGCTGTTAAAAGGCCAGATACAAATATAAAGTTAAAGAACTAAGAATAGCATTTAAATAGCAGTAGTTACGGTATTAGTAATGGTAGTAATAACAGTAAATAAGATTTCTTAAAATGTATGTTTACCCCTGGGGGTGGCACCTGTGGCACAGTGAATATGGCGCTGGCCCCATATACTGAGAGTGGCAGATTCGAACCCGGCCCCGGCCAAACTGCAACAACAACAACAAAAATCAGGCATTGTGGTGGGTAGTCACAGCCACTCAGGAGACTGAAGCAAGAGAATTGCTTAAGCCAGGAGTTAGAGGTTTCTGTGAGCTATGATGCCACAACACTCTACCAAGGGTGACAAAGGGAGACTATCTGTAAAAATATATGTATATATAATATATATTTTATATCTATAAAATATCTTTTGTATCTTTATATCTTTTGTGTATATATATATATATTTTAACCCTCTGTTCCATCTAAAATAACTTTATGCTATAGAGTGGTTTCTCTTTGGATCAAATAATTTTTTGGCTTTTACTAATGTGACCTCCTGTTTCCCACATACGACAAAAGGAAGAACAGAAAAGAAGAAGATAGGAGAAAGCGACGGTATCAGCTCGGATGGGACCCTAAACGTCCACACCAGCAGCTGCGCTGGAAGGCTGGGGACTTCCAAGAGCTGTTTCATCTTTCTGGGCCACTATTGCCTAATCTTCAAAAGGGGAATGGTAAAACTTCATCTCACTGCCACATAGGTGTATGGGTGTGTGAGTTTAAGGTGCTAATGAGATACTTGATACGACAGCACCAGGAAAACTATAAACATGGCTGTTTCAAGGGGAGGATTATCACCAGAAGGCCTGTGTTGAAATGGCGTGTATGGTGAGCCACGGAGATGAGCTGGTCCACGACTGAGTGTGAGACCTTTATCTCAGGCGATTCAACGTTGAAGTCCCCTGACCTTAGACTGCTACTTTATCAAGCACACACACGCACACAGAGTTGCTCTTCAGCCTGAAGCCGTGGTCTAAGAGAAAGCTAGGTTACATAAGTATTACAACAGCACTGAAAAATGGCCTCTGTGAAGCTCCTCAGTGATCTGTCCAAGTGCGATGCTATTTTTAGGCTTATGGGGAAATGAACCGCTCGGATGAAAGCATCACTCCTCTGTGCTGCCCAAGTGCCACATTACTTATGGTCAAACAGTTTTTAAGGCACCCACTGAGTAGTGTATTTCTATTACTCGGCAGATGGGAAGCAAGAACTGAATATTTTTAATGTAAGTCTTTCTGGAAAGTAATTTGTCAGCAGTGATGAATTTTCCACTCGCCAGCAGCACACCCAGCTTCTTGTACTTGTAGGGCGGGAGTCACTTAGGGTTGTAAAGGAGGGGCAGGTGGAGGGCTGCGGTGACCCCTGCCAGGCTTGTCACAGGCCTCCAGCTGCTCTGCACGAGGCCATCCAGAAGCAACAGGCCAATGTGGAGGGACAGGAGATGGTCGTCTGTGGAGGGCCAGGAGATGGTCTGTGGAGGGACAGGAGATGGTCTGCACGGCACAGGGAGCGTAACAGGTGCTGCCCATACCGTTAATCATGAGCACACGCTGCAGGCAGTGCCAGGAACAGGGAAGGCGAGCTCGCATCTCTTCAACGATTCCTGAGGCACCTGCAGGACTGGGTCCCCAATGGGACTCAGGACATCTATGGGGCTCAAGGCTTCGGGTGCCTCCCTCCCCAAAAGCCAAAGGATGTGTGCAGGGGCAGTGTTCTGTGGTCCTAGAAAAGATTCAGGCAGCCCAAGCTGCCCTCAAAGGGAAGACGCGTGAGGAAGAAGCAGGGACAGCACTGGGCAAGAAGGCTCAGGGTTCTCTGTTTCCCACACAGCCACTCCAGGCCTGCACACTCACCGCTGCCCTCCCCCAAGCAGACTGAGGGCTCATCCCATCTCCTTTAAAAGGATGCAGCCAGGACAGGACTGCAGGCCCGTGCACGCCAGGGGGTATCGTTTGGTGTGTAAACACCAGGACGGTTACTGACCGACACCCCACCCTGTGGTCCAGAAGCACTGCCTCCCCTCAGCCTCCTAAAGCGTCATGTGCTAATGTCCCTGTTTTATGATGAAGGAAACCAGAGGGCTGATGTTGCATGTTTCACAGCCAGGTTAGGGGAGACCAGGATTCAAGCCAAAACCTCCAGCCACAGTGCCCAAGGGCGCCCTACTGCGCCACGCAGCCTCCCAGGCGTCCCAGGGCCACAGCAGGGCTTTCCTATGTCTGGTGGGATCTGGACACGACCCACTCCAGGACATTTCACCTGCTACTTTTCATCATAACCTGTGGCTGCAGTGGCCCCGGAGTGGAGTGCACAGTTGGCCATATGGGACCAGTTCAGGAAAGTAAACCCCTAAAGCACAACTCAGTTCTCCCCAGAACATGTGGCCTCAAAGACCGGGTGTCGGCAGTGGCTATTTTAAACTGCATCGGTCCTCTACAAAAGGCATGATTTAATCATACTTGTTTTAAATTCATAACGTATTCTCTTTCACATTAAAAATGTGACCTCCACTAATTATTGAGTTGAAAGTCTTTTTTTTTTTTTTTTTGACACAGGGTCTTTCTCTGTCCCCCAAGTTGGAGTGCAGCGGCACAATCATAGCTCACTATAACCTCAAACTCCTGGGCTCCAGAGATACTCCTACCTCAGCCTCCCAAGTAGTTGGAAAACAAGGCACAGGCCACCACACTTGCACACTGGGCTAATTTTTCTTTCTTTTCCTTTTTTTTTAAGTGATGGGGTCTCACTATGTTGCTCAGGCTGGACTTAAATTTCTGGCCTCAAGTATTCCTCCTAAATCAACCTCCCAAAGTGTTGGGATTACAGGCTTGAGTCACCACACCCTGCCTGAAAAAGTCTTATTTTAATTGTTTGTGCGACAGTCACAGTGATTCTCAAAGTGACATCTCCAGACCAGAATCACCTGCATTACCCAAGAAGTTACTAGAAATGAAATTTTCAGGCCTTCCCCGAGACCAGTTTATTTGAGGGTCAGATTTAGCAAGCTGTGTGTAAACAAGCCCCCTGCCCCAGGTGACCCAGATGCAAGCTTCAGCTTAGTGACCCTCACTCTGAGAATTGAGTATGAGGCAGGAAGCCTGGGTTCAGGCTCAGAGCAGCAGGCTGTGTACCTATTTGTGATGTGCTACAGCTATCTCAAGCAGGGAAATAAAATAATCAAAACTAGATTTGAGAAAGACAATTCTAGAAAAAGGAAACAAGAGGTTTTGCTTAACGGTGGTTTCAGAGCACAGTCTCTGGAATCCCCAGAGGGAGGGTCAAAGTCTCAGCGCTCCTTTGTCAACATGCAGCCCTTTCTCCAAGAGCCTCAGTCTCCCCACCTGTAAAATGGGAGGGGGTCTCGTACCCACCTTGCCACAGGCTTTTGTAAGCAAGGAGGTGAAGAACGTGCCTTCTCAAAATAAATGTAGTTTTTCAACTTAGCGAAGTCAACAGGAATCAAGATATTTTAAAGGAAGAGTGTTAGCAATTTTTATATAATGTGCTCTGGAAAACAGGAAAATAATATTTGATGCTATGATTGGTAGAAAGCAAATATGCTATGACTACAATTGGTGTAAGATCTTACTGTATGAAGGATTGTTTTAGTGTTTTGTTTGGAGAGAGATTTTCAGTTATAAAGACAAGGTTTTCACTTTGCAGGTGGAGACTGGTCACCACCGGCTGTGCAGCGGGTTCCGCACGCTGCAGGAGGCTTCTTTCATTTCACCCTTCGATTCTCTGAAAGAAGGTCTACGCCCTCCTCTTTCTCTATCTGCCTTCCATTTCAGGGCATCATCTAACCGTGCTGCTTCTAAGGTGTGAAACTTGGCAAAGCAAAAATCGCTACAAACCCTAGGGTGCCTTGGGGAAACCCCAGTCCTTGAAGGAAAGCTAAAGGACAGATCAAACGTGGCAGGCAGGTGAAGGGCCACAGATTAACAGGTAAGGGGCTCCACAGAAGGTGGCCCAGCAGGACAGTCAGAAACCCAGGGAAGAGTCCTGGGAACGTCCCCGGCTCAGCAGGGAGACAGCCGCTCATCAGCCCACAGCTCAAGCCTTGTCATGACCCCTCAGCCTCACACCTGGCCTTCCCTCCAGAACAGAAGCCATTTCCGCACACTTTATCCATCAATCGGAACAGCTGCCCCATGTGGAAAAGGAGGTCCCTAAGCCCTCTCTCTTTTCTACCAACCTTCTTTGTGACATAGCTCTTTGATCGATGCTGTTTAAGGACTGACATTTATCTGAGGGAATAATACGTAGCTAAGATTAAAGAAAATGTCCACAGAGTTCACTAATCAAGGGCAGTGAATTACATGACCCTATCATCTCAGGAAGTAAGTGATAAAACCTCTGTGCAAAAACTGTACACACCAGGTACTCAGAATACCAACCAAGGTTATACAAGGCTATGATTAAACCAATGCAAACAAAATTTAAATAAATGCAGAGGTGGGGAGGTGCCTGTGGCTCAAAGAATAAGGTGCTGGCCCCATATGCCAAAGGTGGTGGGTTCAACCCAGCCCTGGCCAACAAAAAATAAAATAAAATAAAATAAATAAATGCAGAGGTGACTTATTCATTACTGCACCTATTCCCTTCCAAGTACCCTTGGATGAGAAGCAAGGCTAAGGATAATAATCAAACCATGCTGAACACAACAGGGGGGACCTGGGCAGCCTCTGCACTGCCCCTCCCTGACAGCAGCTGTGAGTCCCGAGTCTGGTGTCAGCCTGAGGGATTCCCCACACTGAGGCCGACCTCTCCCACCAGGCCTATTCACGCCCATCTGTCTCCCTCTCCCTGCTCGCTCTTCTTCCTTTGGCTTCTTCACCTCTTGATCCACCTCCCAAGCCCCTGGTACATCTGCTTTGTAACCTAGCCTTTCCTCCTCGTGGGAATCTTCTCTTTCATTTCCACGATGTCTTCACCACTCAGGGAAGCACTTCCAAACTCCAAATCCCAACCACATACTCTGGGTGTGTGGCATCCTGGAGCTGCGTTTCCTCATCAGTTTATGAGATCGCAATTACGCTTTCTCCGCTGCCTTGCTGTGAGCGTTCAGTGTCAAGACCTTCCTGAAGCATCTGCCCTGGGGCAGGCATTTGATCAGTGTTGACCATTACCAAATCGCTTCCTTAATTACTGAGAGTCCACAGTGCACCCTGTGCCCCCAAGGTGAGAGTGCATAACGTCCTTGTCACACTCCCGACACACACACACCTCCATCTGAGGCCCTTTCTAGATCTCTCCGTGTCTTTCCCTCTCCCTTCTCTCCCCCACAGCTTGTGTTCCCTAGGTATTCCTACTCAGATGTAAATGTTCCTCTCTCACAACTTAAAGGTGGGCCCAAGACCTCCTTTCTGTGTCTTGTTTCTTACAACCACTGTGGCTCAGCCCCTCTCTGGGAGTTCTGAGTCGCCCCTGATTCTCCCTCCTCAGCCCTGATCTCATCTCTCCTGTGGGTCCCCTCAACTTTCCTGTGACCCCACCCACTGAGATCTGGATGCCCCACTCCTGTGAGGCCATGCACTGCGCCTCAGTTGTGCACATCTAGATCCACAGTGTCACGTCCAGAGAGGACCTGCCCAGCCACTGAGTCATCCCTTCATTCTGCTCAGGAGGAACAGAGCAAAGAAGGGACCTGCCAGAGGCCCTACCACGGGCAGCCATTGTGGGGGACATCGGGAAGACTGGTCTTTTTTTTTTTTTTTTGGAGACAGAGACTCAAGCTGTCCCCCTGGGTAGAGTGCTGTGGCATCACAGCTCCCAGCAACCTCCCAACTCCAACTCCTGGGCTCAAGCGAGTCTCCTGCCTCAGCCTCCCAAGTAGCTGGGACCACAGGCGCCCGCCACAACATCCAGCTATTTTTTGGTTGCAGCCATCATTGTTGTTTGGTGGGCCTTGCCTGGATTCGAACCCACCACCTTAGGTGTATGTGGCTGGCGCCTTAGCCACTTGAGCCACAGGCGCAGAGCCAGAACACTGGTCTTTTATGCAAAGGGGCCACAGAGACGGAAGCAAGTTTACATTTAGCCTCACAACCCAGCATGTTGTTAGAGTTTTTCTGCTATGTTTAGAAACTAGGCAAGATAAAGTTCACGCTTTCCTAAACTGTATTAAGATAGCTCGAAGCTCCCTGCACGGGAGAGAAGCGCCAGGTGAGAGACGCATGAATGTGAAATACTTCCAGATGCTACTTAAATGGAGTCTATTTAAATGGGCTTCTGCAAGCTTAACATAAAACTTAGTTTCAAAACTTCTAGCTTAATATAACCTTACTCTTAAAGGCCTAATCTTTCTGAAAAGATCTTATCTGGGACTGAAAGATGAAATTTGTTTTGATTTTCCACACACAAATTGGAGATAATGGGACTAACGTACCTAAACATCTCGGCTGACCGTGGAAACTTACTATAATAAGGCATATAGGAAAAACAAAATCAACCAATTACACAAAACCCAACGATACTCAGGCAACTGCCATTTGCCAACAATGAACCTTTGCACACAGATGGTTTGGAGTCTTTATTGCTAACAGCTGTTCGGCAAAGTTCAAGTAAAACCTTCCCATACATTTTGCACCAACTGAGGACCATCTTCTCAGAGGAGAACAGACCTATCTCCTCCAGCTTGGCTGGATCTTACTTGGCAGGCACTCCACACACAGCCAGCGTGGAGTAAATACGGGCGACGCTTTCAAGAACAAATATGCAAACAAAGAGCAATCATCTTCAACTTTAAAAAAATGAACAGACGAGTTTCATTCATTTGGTGTGTCTGGCCACAGCGAAAGGGCTCTTGCTAGGGAGCAGCCAACTGGGGAGGAAGTTTTGTCTGGGAACAGCAGGGACCCTCACCTGGGAGCATACGGGACTCTCACCTGGGAGCATCCGGGAACCTCACCTGGGAGCAACTGGGAACCTCACCTGGGAACATCAGGGACCCTCACCTGGGAGTATCCGGTAACCTCACCTGGGACCACCAGGGACCCTCACCTGGGAGCATATAGGACCCTCACCTGGGAGCATCTGGGAACCTCACCTGGGAGTATCCAGGAACCTCACCTGGGAGCATCCGGGAACCTCAGCTGGGAGCACCAGGGACCCTCACCTGGGAGCAACTGGGAACCTCACCTGGGAGCATATGGGACCCTCAGCTGGGAGCACCAGGGACCCTCAGCTGAGAGCACCAGGGACCCTCACCTGGGAACATCAGGGACCCTCACCTGGGAGTATCCGGTAACCTCACCTGGGAGCACCAGGGACCCTCACCTGGGAGCATACGGGACCCTCACCTGGGGGCATCTGGGAACCTCACCTGGGAGCATCCAGGAACCTCACCTGGGAGTATCCAGGAACCTCACCTGGGAGCATCTGGGACCCTCACCCAGGAGCACCAGGGACCCTCACCCAGGAGCACCAGGGACCCTCACCCAGGAGCACCTGGGACCCTCACCCAGGAGCACCTGGGACCCTCACCTGGGAGCACCCGGGACCCTCACCTGGGAGGATCCGGGCACCTCGCCTGGGAGCATCTAGGAACCTCACCTGGGAGGCAGAGCAGGGCGTGCTCAGGAGGCTGGGCCTACTTAGCCAAGAGGCTGACTTGCCCCAGATGCAGTGAGGGGCAGACGCCTACTGGGAAGCAGAGTGGGCAGGGACTGCAGTGTAGGGTGCTGGAAGGAGTCAGGGAAACATGGCTCCAAGTGGCAGTGGAAGAGCAGGGGGGAGAGAGAGAGCCCCTGATAGGGAGCCTGCAGCAGCAGGGGCAGGTCTGGTCAAAGGGAAAGGACTGGGAGGTTCCAGGTGCAGGTCCCTTCTGGCCGCTAACTGTGAACAGAGACATGAGGAAGCAGCTTCGGAGAATGTCAGGACAGCAGGAGCAGAGGTCTGTTCCCGGGACAGCACGGCCGAGAAGGGCCTGCACCTCCTGGAGCTCTGTAGGAATAACAAGAACTGACTCTCTGGATGTGTTTCCCACACTCCACCTCCAGCTTTTCCAATAAATACTGACACAATGGAATTACAATTCCTGGGATTTAGGAGGATGACAACCATTGATGCTGAGAAAATCAGGTATAGTAAATGCATTCTGAGAAAGTTGGTAAAGCTGATATACAGAAGCACATGACACAAGCCTTAACTTTAAAACTTGCCACCATCCTTTCTGACTTTTAAGCCCTCACCTTTTCCTCCAAAGACCTTTCCCAATGAAAGGTCCTCATCGGTCAGTTACTGAGATACGTGCTGCAGAGCGTCAAAACCAAGGTCATAAACTGAAGTATAAAATATCGTGATGTAGGAAGAACAGACAATAAAACTTCCCCAACATTATGCCACTCAAGAAGAAAAGAGGAGAAATTGGGCCTTTACTTCCAAAAATGTACTGAAAACAGAATCGAAATAAGTGATAATTCTCCTTTCGGGCTCTTGATGTCTTCACATTTTTTTTTCCATAATAAAATAAATCAGAAGAAACTTCCATCACTAAGTAGCTTGAAATAAACAGAATTCATTATGCTGTTAAAATATTTCACGAAATGGCTCGGCACCTGTGGCTCAATCGGCTAAGGCGCCAGCCACATACACCTAAGGTGGCCGGTTCGAATCCCCAGCCCGGGCCCGCCAAACAGCAATGATGGCTGCAACCAAAAAAATGGCCGGGCGTTGTGGCGGGCGCCTGTGGTCCCAGCTACTTGGGAGGCGGAGGCAGGAGACTCGCTTGAGCCCAGGAGTTGGAAGTTGCTATGAGCTGTGATGCCATGGCACTCTATCCAGGGGGATAGCTTGAGGCTCCGTCTCAAAAAAAAAAAAAAAGAAAAACAGAAAAAGTTAGCACATGTTCAGTATAGACAAATTCCCCCCCTCCAAAAAATTTTTCTTTTCATTCCAAGGTTGGTTGAATCTACAGATACAGAACCCACAATGGGGGTACTGATTACTTTAGGTTAAATAAAACATATTTTTAAAATTAGTTTCACCTCTTTCCTTTTACTTTTTCAATATTACTAGAATATTTTTAATTATATATATGACCTACATGTGTAGTTTATGTTTCTGTTGTACAGTGCTGTTTTAGATTATAAGTAATACAGTCTTAAATAAGTATATACTTAGAGGTACATGAGTAAAATGAAAATGATGACATTCTTTTACAGTGAGTTCTACTGTAGAAATCATTATAATGCAAGCTCTTTGCTGGGTACATGATGACTTAAATCAAGTAGATGTTGGCAGCTATCTTCTGAAAGTTTGTGGTCAAGAGGAAGTGCTGCAGAAGTAAGTGTTTTAACTACTGAGCAATATCTTTGGAAATGTCATTTTAATTTGAAAATTTTCAAGTTAAATTTATAATAAAAAATAAATTGGGTCCTATTTCAGTTGATTCATTGGATCAGCAAATTCATATTAAGATATACTGTGTCTAAGATATCATATCTAAGATAGTGGTGTGATTTCAGAGATAGGTAGGTAAGACATAGAATTCCCTTAAGAATTTCATAGCCTTATACAGGAAGAATTACAGGCAATTGGTTAATAAGCAGAATAAAATTTTTTTTTTTCTTTATGTAGAGTCAGTCACATCATAATAGACTCCATTTTCCTTTGGAGCATACACTATTACTTTATAGATAGTAGTCATCTGTGATTTCTTTTTAGTTGCCTAAAATAATTCTATGAATTTTTTTCTTAACCAGGTCATTTGTTACATTTAACATGTAGTTTAATTGTTTGATGGATGTTATTCTCCTAGACTACTAGGAATGTACTGTTCCTATTTTTATCTCCTTCTTCATCTTTGTCTTGGTCTTCTTTCTTTTTCACTTTGACTCTTATAAAAAACAATTCCTCTGCTTAAATGCTTGTACCATTTTCTTTAGTTTCTGGTTCACATATGATTTGTAATTTACTCTTCTATAATTTCTAATTTGAGTAATATAGTGAATAATTAATGTATTTTAACAGTAACCATTGCCTTGGAAGTCATGAACATATTCAAAACTGTCGAAAATGGGACACAGAGATTAGATTGCAACTCTTGACCTTCAGTGCAATGTGCCAAAATCTGGCCCGAACGGTAAGTGTGTATATTATGACTGAATTGCATTTGGTTGAATCTTAATAATTATGCGAATTAGCCATTTTTACTTTTATTCATTTTTTTTATTGTAGAGACAGAGTCTCACTTTATGGCCCTTGGTAGAGTGCTATGGTGACATAACTCACAGCAACCTCCAGCTCTTGGACTTAGGTGATTCTCTTGCCTCAGCCTCCCACGTAGCTGGGACTACAGGCGGCCTCCACAACGCCTGGCTATTTTTTTGTTGCAGTTTGGCCAGGGCTGGCTTTGAACCATCACCCTCGGTATGTGGGGCTAGCGCCCTACCCACTGAGCCACAGGCTCGGCCCCGAATTAGGCATTTTTAATTTGTACATTTTCTCAGATTTCTCGGTTGGAATGGGGTGATGAACTCATTATCCTCAACAAGAGTCTTTTCAGCAGTTGGGGGAGACTTTCATTCATGGAGGTTTAGGTAGCATACTCCTCAGAAAATCTGAAAATTAAAGTGGTGGAATTAAGAGTTTGATTTGTAATAGTTTTACAGACAAGTGAAAACATCAGGGTCAGTCAAGGAAAATGAGGAAGAAGAAAAGATTTTGATAACTGAATGTGGTTGGGGAGGAAAGGATCAATATTGACCTTGTACCAAACCGAGAAAAATAAATTATTTCTCACAAAATGAAAGTCTGGTACTTCCCAGAGATGGATGCTTTCACAAAACAAAGTTCAGTACTTTTTTTTGATGTTAAAACAAAACAGAATGGAGGAAATTTAGCCATTGTATTATTGTACAAACCTCTGATGAATTTGTAAGTTTTAATCTCTAAAGTACACTACTCTTCATTTGGTAGAATATTAGGTGGGAAAATATCAGTCATTTCGGCTCGGCGCCTGTGGCTCAATTGGCTAAGGCACCAGCCACATACACCTAAGGTGGTGGGTTCAAATGCCCAGCCCGGACCCACGAAACAACAATGATGGCTGCAACCAAAAAATGGCCAGGCGTTGTGGCAGGCGCCTGTGGTCCCAGCTACTTGGGAGGCGGAGGCAAGAGACTCGCTTGAGCCCAGGAGTTGGAGGTTGCTATGAGCTATGATGCCATGGCACGCTACCCAGGGGGATAGCTTGAGGCTCCGTCTCAAAAAAAAAAAAAAAAAAGAATTGACAAGGCAAAATGGAGGCTACCTGATGAGAGAGATTTTACCCTGCTTAATATCTAAGACATGGGTGGGACTGTGGGTTCTTACTATTGCCTTGTACATAATGTCTGATACAGGACTGGGCAAAAAAGAAACCTCTGAGTATGGAGCTATTCATCGCTCCTCATAGGTGATCAAAGAGACACACTTCCGCAAACTCAGAAATCATATAGGAACACCAAACGAGGTTTAGGATAGCAAACCCAGGAGAGAGACAGATCAGCAGAAGAGGCTATAGCCTGGGAAATGCTTACTAAGGAGTTCGTTCTCCATCCTATAGACAGAACAAATAACTTAAGAAAGGTTATTCTTCTTTCTTCTTAAACAGATACGTTAGATCAACTAAAAGCTGGTCTATCCACTGGGGTTTGATTCCTCTTCTTCCATGCAACACCTCTTTCTTCTAGTACAATGAATCCAAGGTTTTACTTCTGACAATTTCAAGGAGGTCTGAGATGTTGGAGGCACTTTACGAGGTCCCTTCCACTTCTCTGCCAGTTGTTGTTCGAGTCACTTGGTCTGATTTACAGAGGTTGAGGAGTACCTCCAACTGGACTGAAGACCTGAAATAGGCAAACTCATGCATAGTGGTTAGTATCCGACCCACTTGTTTGATATATTGCTTTACTCTGCTGTTCTTACTCATGATCTATTACCAACATTTATCTTGGGTTTCTAGGAAGGGTCCCTCATAAACTACTCTGTAGAAGTGATACCGGACTTTCAGGTTCTTGGTCTCAATGATTGAATGAATGAATTGACAGACTATAGGATCAACAGTAAGTCAGGTTTTATTCAACAGGTATTACAGCTCTCACAAAGAGCCAAACCTCCTTGCAGAGCAGGATAAGATAGGTTTTATACAAGCGTCACAGCTCTTACAAAGAGCCAAACCTCCTTGCAGGGCAGAATACAAGTGCTACAGCTCTTACAAAGAGCCAAACCTCCTTGCAGAGCAGGATGTAAGTGTTACAGCTCTTGCTCTTCTGCTCTCTCTCCCTTGGAGGTCTGCAGCAATGTGCATCTGGGCTCTCTGCTCAAGGGCTTATATAAGGGCAGTTGTCCAGTGAGCTTTTGGGTCCTGAAAACAGACCAATCAGGAGCAGGTTTTTAAAACAGACTAATCAGGGATGCACTGGAGGAAGAGGAAGTGCCAGTGTCTTCCCGGTTAGTGTCAGGTCCCTACTGGAGCCTACGGTGGGGGAGCAAAGCTCCCCTGCTTGCTGTAGCTCCAGCCTGCTGGTTCCTCTGCCGGCTGCCACCACCAACACCGCCAAGATGGAGGCGGCAGGTCCTCCAGCCCTGCTGGGCTGAGCTGGCTGGGGGCCACCTGTCCGATATCAGAAGCTTAACTTGAGCCAGCTTCTAGAGTCTGCCCTTATCCAAAGGAAGGCAAGTGGCAACACCCTATCCTACATTAGATGAGTTTCATATAATTTCCATTCCATTACTGAGTTACCTCCAATATAAAGGAGAATCTATTATTATTCTGTAAGGAGGAAGGGAGCCCATACCTTGGAATAAGTACCTTCAGAAAGATTCTGGTAACTTTAGATACAGACTCCATCTGGGGAGCATAAACCTCTACCAGCTCTCTACTAATACAAGTATAGGCACCTGAGTGAAATCACGTTGCCAGTCACTAAAAGTGTGGGCCCCACATGTTGGGTTTTCTGTGCAACAGGTGTCTTTTCTGTCTTTGGATTGTTTGGGGCACATAAATAATTTGTTGCAAATGAGTTCCTCTTAAATAAAGTCCCACCAAATCTACTAGGGCATTATACTCTCAGTATGTGCATTTAGGAAGGTGCCTCATAAGAGGCCAAACCAAGGCTTTGTATAGGAGAATGAGTCCTGAGAATTCCGTCTCCATTTAGCTGTGTCATCCCCAAAGTCAAAGTTCCAGGCTATAGATTTAAGGGAGCTTACTTTGATCTATATCCAGCCTCTTATTGTCCATTGTCCATAAAGCTTCTCCCCCTCAGTGAAAAGATCCCCATCTGGCTCTGGCCTGGCTGATCTAATAGATCCATCCCACTAAATAGACAGCCTCCAGAACATCCAAATAGTCATGCTACGAAGCTTGTTTTCTCCAGCTGGTGACAGTGCAGCAAGACTGAGAGGAGACACAGTCTTTAATAACAAATCACAAGTAGCTGCTACCACTCGGAGGCAAGGAGGCCAACTTCTCGCAGCATTGTCTGGTTGCTTTGACAAGTATGCAGCTGGCTGTGGGATGTCTTTCAGCATCTATATTATGACTCCAAGGCTCATGTCTTATTTCTCATGAACTTATAATTTAAATTCTTTCAGCAAGTCAGGCAACCCCAAAGTACGGGCCATCATAAGACTCTGCTTTAGTTTTCAAAAAGCATTTTGACAGTTTGTAGTCCAGATCAGAGGCCCCACATTTGTCCCACATTTGCTAAGCTCTCAACAAAAGGACAGGAGAGACTTTTTAAACCCCTGATGCAATACGGTCCAGCAGTGCCAGGAGGTCACCCTAGTTCCATGATCCTGCCATTCAAATGCAATTCAGTACTATTCACAGTCACTGGTACAATATCCTGCAAGAATCTGTACTCATTGGTGTGGGGAATTAAAATTCTGACACTCCAATAATACCCTGCTGGTTGTCCTTGCGCATTCAAGATAACTGATACTGCCATAACGTAAATTTTCCTGCCCTGACTACTGGTGCCCTCTTGTCAGATTGAGTTCCCTGCCAAATCTTATAGGAAAAAACCATTCCCACTTTCCTCCTCCTGAGTCATAACCTAGTGAGCATGGGACTGAAGACATGGTCTTAGCTGCACCCTCTCTGTCCTCTCTCCAGATGCCAATGGTGGGTGGTGGCAGTTGCCCTGCCTATGGCTCAATGCAGGGCCACGTCCAGGGCTGGCTGCACTCACCCAACAGGTAACCTCAAGCTGAGCCGAGCCTATGGCTCATTCCCCAGTAGGTATGGAGCTGGCAATGTGTTCATAGGATCCAACTTGGTTAATCCCTCCCTAGCTTTATCACATGGCCTTTTGGCCTTTGTATTGTGCAATGGCATGAAAGATTGTATATAGGGGATCTTATCCCATTTACCTGAACTTTGACAAAATAATTCCAGCTTTGAGATAACATAAACATTCAAGATCCCCATTCAACAGCCATTTCTCCTCATACTGCAGCTCATACACTGGATTATAATACCACCATTCTCTTTTAGACATAGACTTATATGTGGGCCATTCAGCCAGGATTCTCCCAAGGGGTACTCCCATGTTGAAACGAGAACTCACAAATAACAACTAACACAATATGACAAGTAGATAATACAGGGAATTCCCAACACAAATCACCGTAATGCCAAGGCCCTACCAAACAAATGGGAACTGGACAAAAGAGAACCAAATTCTCAAACAAGAACCAACAACTCCCAATCCAAAAGGGAATGAATTCCTCAGGTTCCCTAGTAGGCTCAATCTTTACTTTTTGGGGGGAGGGACAGAGCCTCAAGCTATCCCCCTGGGTAGAGTGCTATGGCATCACAGCAGCTCACTGCAACCTCCAACTCCTGGGTTCAAGTGAGTCTCCTGCCTCAGCCTCCCAAGTAGCTGGGACCACAGGCGCCCACCACAATGCCTGGCCATTTTTTGGCTGCAGCCATCATTGTTGTTTGGCGGGCCCGGGCTGGATTTGAACCCACCACTTTAGGTGTATGTGGCTGGCGCCTTAGCCACTTGAGCCACAGGAGCCAAGCCACAACCTTTACTTTTACCATGAAACAGTGCCACAAACAAATGCCCTGAAACAGGGCTAGAAGGTTTAAAAACCTTCCCCAAATGGGTGGAATCAAGGCAAGGGTAGGCACAGGAGGGTACTTACCAAAAAACAAACAAACAAACAAAATAGGTAAGACATATCAACACTTCCCAAATCCACCTCCTGTTCCTCAACAAGGTTTGGGTTGATCAGAGCTATGTCTAATTCAGGGAGAAAGAGCCAGGAGTTACTTGAAGCTAAATAGGCTCCAGCAGGTGCCTAGATAAGACACAGTTTCTACTGATGAAGATCCACGGCTCAACCAAGGGCTGCTTCCTGCCTCTCCCAGTCATGGCAGCAGTTTGTTGGGTATCATTCCACTGGGGTGCCGATGGGCCCACCCAGGGAAGCCAAATTCTGTACTGAAGGTTTGGTCTCATCCCCACAGATAAATGAAGAACAAGGACAATCATGTGAGGAGAAGGAAAACCTTATTAATTTGCTGGAAAATTAAGAGGATGGTAGAATCTCATCTATAGGGCCATCATCCTATCTATAAGTAGAAATACAGAGTTTTTTAAAGAAAGTTTTCAGCTTCAGGCTATTGCTGTTGATAGCATTTCTGGTGAAGACAATCTTGTGACTGTAAGGTAGTGGTTGACTCAATCAAGTTGCAAAGCCGGATGTAGAGCAATAGCGAAAGTTTATGTTGAGTTTCGGTGAAAGTGGGCTGAGATTCAATAGTCATCAGCCCTGAAGAGCAAGAGTGCTTATCTTGTAAAGATCTTAGGTAGGGTAGGAGGGGAGAGTGTTACTTGGTGCGCTAATGACTGCTGCCAAGGATAGTTCCACCGCTTCCCACTAAGACCACTCTATTCCTTTGTGGTTTAGCCTCTCCTGGGGCCATTGCCTCTGCTAGTTTCTGGTTTTTCCTGGCAAAGTCTCAGAAGGGGGTGGTTTCAGCAGAGGTCGCTGAATGGCCAAGATGGAGTGCCTGATGCTTACAATGGAGTGGCCTAAGCTTGCTCCATTTCTGAAGTTCCTCCGACCAAATATCAGTGACCTGTGCTGCGACAATTCTGTTAAGCCATCTCTACAAAAGACACTCCCTAGTCCTTCTGAATACTGGCCTCTGGTAGGAATTTAGGTTTTTTTTTTTTTTTTTGAGACAGAGCCTCAAGCTGTCCCCCTGGGTAGAGTGCCATGGCTTCACTGCTTACAGCAACCTCCAACTCCTGGGCTCAAGCGAGTCTCCTGCCTCAGCCTCCCAAGTAGCTGGGACTACAGGCGCTCGCCACAACGCCCGGCTATTTTTTGGTTG
>CAUYQV010101733.1:0-84159 GCA_963574575.1 Galagoides demidoff
GCCTGTGGTCCCAGCTACTTGGGAGGCGGAGGCAGGAGACTCGCTTGAGCCCAGGAGTTGGAGGTTGCTATGAGCTGTGATGCCATGGCACTCTACCCAGGGGGATAGCTTGAGGCTCCGTCTCCAAAAAAAAAAAAACAAAAAACAAAACGACCCTCTTCTCTTCTTCCTCATGCTTGCCTGGAAAGCAGATGTGTTAGATGGAGCTTACCTAGCTATCTTGTACCATAAGGATGTGGAATGGATTGCTGGAAGGAGCTGGATTCCTGATCACTTTGTGGAGCTACCACATCACCTTGGACTGCTGCCCAGGGTTGCTGCTAGTGGCTCACAGCTGCCCCTTGTCTGGAGAATTGCTCTTGGCTGTATGGGATCCATTTCACCTGGCAGGTTATGTTCCCCCAACCCAAGGTAGACTCTGTGGTACAGGTCACACCCCAGAGCTCTGGGATCAGACCGAGGCCAGCATCCCTCTCAGACCACACCACTGTTTAACCCTGTCCCTTCTCTATGCTGCTTGCCTTACTCTGCTTCTGCTGGGGACATTCCCCAATCACTCTAAAGGAATCCCCATCTCAGGTTCTGCTTCCAGGGGAGCCAACCTAGATACCTCCTCCCATCTTCCTGCCCATGATGAACCACTGAGTGAGCATTGGTAAGCTCCTGGCTCAGAAAGAGCCGTAATTAGCAGACACTCTATTTCACTCACTGGTTTTTAAGTGGGAAGAAGAGGTGGTGCCAGGAGCTTGAAGAAAATGGAAGCAGGCGCGACAGTGTTAAGGAAGTGGGAAGGATAAGCTCCTTCCCAAGTGGAGGACGGAGCAAGGGAGCACTTGGGAAGAGAGGCCTCCAATTCATTAAACGTGAATCCTCAAGGTCCACTGGCCAAATCCCTTTTTCCTGCCTCCCTGCTCCAGGCCTGTTTGAAGTCCATGGGCTGCTACGGTCTCCTGGATGGACAGCATTTGTAAGCAACTCTCTCCCCAGCCCAGTTAATAATTCAGGACTCAGTGCCTGCAGCCAACCCATCATTCCAACCCTGCTGCCACCCTGAGCAGCGAGCTAGTGGGCAGGAAAGAAAAAATCACTGTGCTGGCTTGAAAAATGGTCCTCACTTCACACGCTTGCTGGGTGCTCGGAGTTGGGGTGGGCGATGGCCAGGCTGAGAAGCGTCTGCTGGGCACACAGTGAGGGAAGGATGGGGCAGTCCTGGGACTTGCAGGCAAGCACAGGGAGCATTATTTAAACTTTGGATCCCGAGCTGACTTTGTTTGGGGACAATGTGCTATAGCCACTGGAGAGCAGGTGTGGGGGGACTCAGCTCTCTTCTGATATGGTCATTCACATATGTGCTCTCTCATTCATTCATTTGGTCATCACTAATGTTGCTGACACAGAAGTGGGCATGGAGGGGGCTGGGGAATGGCTCCACATACACTATCAGGCACTAGGTGGCACGCTGCTCAAAGGCCTGAAACAAGAGACAGCTGACTGGGCCTCTGCGGAGAGGTGTGGCCTGGTGACTAGTGCCTGGCTATGCTAGAATGAGGCTGCCTGGGTTCGAATCCCAGCCCCGTCATTTACTTACACAGAGTTAGCTACTGCATGTCTCAGTTTCCCCACATGTAAAATGGAGAGACTGATGCAAACTACCTTCATATATGGTTAAAATAGAAACCCCAAACTGAGAAATACAAGGTGCTGGCAACTTTACGGTATCTTTAGAAAATGATCTGGCAGGCCAGGTCACACCTGTAATCCAGGTGCATTGCCTGAGCTCAGAAGTTCAAGACCAGCCTGAGCCAGAGTGAGACTTTGTCTCTAAAAACAATAGCCAGGCATTGTGGTGGGCACCTGTAGTCCCAGCTACTTGGGAGGCTGAGGAAAAAGAATTGCCTAAGCCCAAGAGTTTGAGGTTGCTGTGAGTTGTGACGCCACTGCACTCTACCTAGGGCAACTGAGTGAGACCCCATCTCAAAAAAAAAAAAAAATTTGGCAGTTTCTTATAAGGTTAAGCACACCACCCCACCCCACAATCCCACTCCTACATATTTATCCAAATGAAATGAAAAACTTACGTTTATGCACAAACCTGTACATGAATGTTTATAGCAGTTTCACAATCTTCCCAAGCTGGAAACAACCTGAACACCTTCCAGCCAGAGAACTGATAGACCCCGGAGCACTACTCAGCAGTCAACACAAGAAACATGGGTGATCTCAAATGCTTTCTGCTAAGTGGAGGAAGTCAGACGCAGAAGGCTACAGAGCATATGATTCTGTGTTTCTGACGTTCTGGAAAACTGTTAGGTCAGAAAACTGGTTCATGGTTGTTGAGATTGGCCAGGGATTACTAGCAATGGGCATGAGGAGATTTTGGGGAGTGATGGAACTACAGTAGAACCTTCATAGTTGACCACCTCCCTACATTGACTCCCTGCCTAAGCTGACCTAATTTTCCTAGACCAGACATGCACTATACGTCTATATCAGGACATCAACACTAGTACCCTGTGTTGACCGGTCTGTTATAGTCCCTTGGGGGACTGACTGACAGAAGTTCTACTGTGTGTGGTATTCTGATTGTGATGGTGTGATGTTTGTCAAAAATCATATAGCCGTACGCTATAAGAATGTGCCTTTTATTGTGTCTAAACTATGCCAGGCAGAAAGCACAGCACATACAGAAGCACAGAGGCTCAGAATTGGGTTTGAGATGTAAATCAGATTAGAGACAGTTGGAGGAAGTGTCAGCAAGTGAGGCAGGGAAAACACGTTTGGACTGGTGTGTGAAGATCCTTCAATGTCATGTCAAACACTTTGGATGGTGGGAAAATGTCAGAAGGTTTTAAACAGTTGAGGAATATAAGCAGATTTTTGTTTCAGAGAAGTTGCTCTCCTCTCTGTTCAGAAGCAGAAGCAATTGGACATGTGGGCGTGACCCTGCCTTCAGAAATGTTCCCATTTACTTTATAATTTTTTTTGGAGGAATCTGAATTTGTGACCAGTATTTAAAAATCGAGAGATTGTCCATAGAATTCTGAATTTTTGGCCTCTCCTTGCATGAGACACAAGCTCTCAATTTTGCCAAAGCCTCACCCCCGCCCCTTGTACTATATTACCTTCCTGGCCCGGCAGGCATGTCTGTTTTTGACCCCACCGTTTGTGCAAGTAGATTCCAGGAAGTCAAGGTCAAGGGTAGTAGGGCAGCAGCAGCATTTCTCAAGCTTGGTTTGGAAGTTATGCCCCACCCTCCTTGGGGCACTTTGTAAAGTACTGCCCCGCCCCAGGGGAACACCTGGGCTGGGTGGCAGCTGTGGCAGTGGAGAGGTGTTGGGGATTCATGGGACAGATGGCTGAAGAAGAGGGACACAAAAAGGTGATAGTCAGGGTCCAGGCTTGGACAACTGCAGAGAGATGACCGTATCTGCGGAGCAGGGACATGGGAGGAATGGGAGGGCAGGGATGGTGGTGAACTCAGTTTTGGCCATGCTGTGTCTGAGAGGGAAGCGGGGGTGGGGGGAAGGGGCAGGGATAGTGCAGACAGATGGCTAGGCTTCCCCCAGAGCCCTGCCTGCAGAAGACAGGGGCTCACTTGGTGGACTGAATGCTTGTTTCTCCCTGAAATTCATACGTTAAAACCTATTCCTCCCCCCCCCCCGCCCCAACCCCCTGGCCTGTGAGGCCAAGGTGGATGGATTGCCCTGAGCTCATAGGTTTGAGACCAGCCAGAGCAAGAGTGACAACCTGTTTCTAAAAATAGCCAGGTGTTGTTGGGGATGCCTGTAGTCCCAGCTACTCAGGAGGCTGAGGCAACAGAATTGCTTGAGCCCAAGAGTTTGAAGTTGCTGTGAGCTGTGATGTCACAGTACTCTACTGAGGGCAACAAAGGGAGACTATGTGTCAAAAAAACAAACAAACAAAAAAATCTATTCCCTTAGAATGATAGTATTAGGAGGAGGCGCCTGTGGGAAGTTGTTAGGTCTCGGGAGGGGAGGCCTCACAGGTGGGATTAGCACCCCATACAAGGCCCCAGAGTCTCCGTGCCCCTCCTACCATGCAGGGCTACAGTGTAAAGATGGCTGTGTATGAGGAAGTGGGCCCCTCCACACATCTGGTCCGCAGGCACCTTGGTCTTGGTCTTCCCAGCCTTTAGAACTGTGAATCACACTTTTCTGCTGTTCGTAAGCCCCAATGTATGGCATTTTGTTACAGCCACCCAAAAGGACTAAGATATTTGGTAGGGGTGGAAGGCCATTCTCTGTCTGCTCTGGGTCACAGGTGCTCAGGCCCTGCTGAGCAAGTTTGCTTGGAGGAGAGTCGGGAGTGTGCTCAGAGCGGTGCTCATACTGAGAAGAGACTCACCAGACCAGATGCGTGGGGACCTCACACCCAGAACCAGTCACCCTGTCCCCAAACCTCCAACACCCTCTGCTAAAACCTTGCCTCCTAGCAGATGTCGTGGCTCCTTCTTCTGTTTTATGTTTGGCCGTTAACTTTTTCTCTGTATTGGGAGTAATTATCTTTTCTGAGCCTGTGAGTGACACCAGACAGAAATCACTGTGCCCATTTCACAGATAAGCAAGGAAAGGGAAACAAAAACATTTCTTTAGTACTTGCCGGGTACTTAGTATGTATATTCATGACATCTGTGTAACTAACTATCCTATGTATGAAATTGGAGTTATTGTCCCCATTTTCCAGGTGAGGAAATGGAGGTTCTGGAAGTGTTGAGTACTTTGCCCAGAGAGCCAGCTCAGGAGCGGTATAGTGGGAGCCAAACCCTGCTCTCTCCACAGACCTTGATGTGTTTGTGCCCTGCCCAACCCCCCACCCCGAGACCTTGGTAGGATTGCACACACAGACCTGCACGCCGATGGCCTCTCCAGACACCTTTTATTGTCTTTGGTGCCCCCTCAGCTTTCCTTCTGGTACCTAGTGGATGTCTTCATGGCAGTCTCTGGCCTCTTCCCCTTTGCGGACCCACTCACTCCCTTGAGTCTGGGAGATCAGTCCAGGGAGGGGCTTTATCATCCTGAAAAAGGAGGGACAGAGACTGTGGCCCTTCCATCCACCAAGGAACGTTCACCGAATGGTCCAGAGCTTCCCCCGTTGCAGCCGTGGCTGGCTGGGGTGCGCTCCGTCACCATTAAGTGCTTATCATGGCATTGTCCTGCCACAGGATCATTGTTTCAGCCCTCTGAACAAAGGATGCTCCTGTGCCCTTGTCTCTTTGCCTCCTCCAATCCACACAGAGACATGAACAGGGCTTCGGGAAGCTTTTGTTCCTGGGAAGGTTCTGGGTGGAAGCTGCCCAGAAACAGTGCTCAAAAAGGAAGGACACAGTTCACTCCCTTGGGTGATGCTCTTCAGGGGTGGGCTCCCCCGACACAGCCCTCACAGATGCTCCCACCAGGCGCTACTCCCTGTGGGCTGGTGGCATGCACGGCCTCTTCTGGTGGTCCTTCCCTGGGGACAGCCATTGTGGGCTGTGCTCCTGGGGGTGCTGGGAGTCACCGAGGTGCTCCCCGTGCACTGCACCCCTCTCACAGGTGCTCACCGTGGACAGTGCATGTTACAAAGTATGGCAGGGACTGAGTTCCCTGCAGACGTGGCTCCCCACGCGTGCTGCTCGCTCTAGATGGTGCTCGATGTGGACAACCCCAACCACGATTTGGTGCTTGATTCTCCTGAGCTTGTTATGGTTGGTGTTGGTTGTAGATGGTGGTCATTATTTAGGATGGTTTCATCATGGAAGTTTCTGACTTGCGATAGTTGTCAATATGGTTGGCATCTGCCACTGATACAGAAACAGCTGCCACTGCTGTTTAGTCTGTGGTCCCCCCGTGGTGGTGTTCACTCCAGATGGTTTTGTCCTTGATGGATCTTGTTTTGGTAGCTTATTGCTGAGGCTCACATACTGATTTTATTGCCACTGGCAGTTTTGACACAGGTGATGCCAGTATTGATGACCTTGACCTATCACTCTTCCTACCAACAAAGTTCCTTGGTTTAGGGATTCTCACCACTGAGGCCGTCTCAGCGTTGATGCTGCTTAGCTGCGATAGCTCTTGCCACATGTGAGCTGCCTGCTGGCAGGTGTTACTGCAGATGGAACTATCCATTGATGGTTTTTGACACAATCAGTGTGTGTTTTTTAAATGCCTTTGGTACTTGTTTTGGCGATAAACACTCTGGGTGAAATCTGCGTTTGCTGGGCCCTCCTGCCTGTAGTTTTGCTAGAGGATCTACTCACCAGAGGCTTCTCATATTGGTACCTGGGGAGGCTGCTCACCCTTGGCCCCCTGGTTGCTGTTTTTCACTTCGGCCCCCGTCTTGTTCTCCTGAACACTGGTGGTGCTCCTTGGCCCACCTTGCTCACTGCCGTTTAGCCTGATGCTCTGGTGGCTCTTGGGGCGGGTGGAGGATAGGCTGCCAACAGGAGTGAGCAGCCCGCTGCTCACCTGGAAGGTCAGAGCGCTGCTGCCCAGGCTGATGAAGCTGAGGCTGGAGCTGCTGCTGCTGCTGCTGCTGCTGCCCACATCTGGCAGAGTGGGCTCACTTTTTTTCTCCAGTCTGCCTGGGGGTGTGGGGCTGGCTCTTTATGTGGCTGGGGAGCTTGTAGAGGACAGCTGGCTGGACTGTGTGCTGAGCACCTGGGTGTGGAGCCTCTTATTCAACCGCACGATTCGATGACTGTGTACCAAGCTGATCTCACTGTTCTCCTCGTCCGCTGAGTACCCGCTGCTCAGTAGGCTGGTGTCACTGCATTCTTCCTGGCTGGGGAGCTGTGTTCCCGATGCATGGCTCTCACTGCTCCAGATGTTTCCTACGTTACTACCAGAAACTTTTAGGGGGTCCTGAGTTGCTTCTGCATGGTGTGGCTGCGTGTGGGTGTCGAGCGCTGAGCTGAGTGACTGTAGGCTTGGCACTTGTCTCTGAGCTTTGCAGGCAGGTGACTCCCCTTTCTCTCCTTTGAGGAAAATGGGGGGCAACTGAATTGGTTTATCCAGGGAGAGGGGTGCCCCGAGAGGCCTCTGAATGTTGCTTGTGGCCTCTCTGGGGAGGGGTGACTCAATTTATAAGGCTGACCTTTGAAAACTGTATGTTCTGATTGGCTGGCTCAGTTCCCATGGTGATGGGGTCTGTGAGGCGGGCGCACAGGAGGGAGGGAGAACAATGCTGTCCAGCACTGGTCACATAGGTGGCCTGGCCTGGATAGGGTGGGTCATGGACAGAGGGTGTGAGAACACCTTTTTAGGAGTCTTTCTGAGGGGCCCATGGCCTGTGATTTTCTAGCCCCCAGGTCCAGAGACCTGGGTGTGCACCCACGCCGAGCCCCGTCCAACTGTTTCTTCATCCCAGGTGCTTCCTTGCTGAGGTGGTTGGGAGGATGAGAGAGGAGACTACAGACAGGAGTTTAACCTCAATTCCTAGCCAGATCTCAAGACCCCACCTGGTCTGGCCTCCCAGCCCTGATGCGCACTGTACCTGGCCCCTTCTTCCCCTGGATGCAGAGTCAGGCTGGCCACTCTCAGGCTGACTTCTCCCTGCCATACGGTCCTTGATGGCTGCTCCACCTGGATGTTTTCTGTGGCCCCCTCATCCTTCCTCAGCTTCAGGCTGCAGCTTAAGTATCCCTTTCTCAGGGAGTATCCCCTAACTTCCCCAGGGAGATCCCTCTAGTATTCTTTATGCCACCTCCTAATTGATGTCTCTTGTGACATTAATGAATTATGTATTGGTTATTTATTACTAGTTCCCTTAGCCAGACTATAAGCTTGGTGAGGACAGAGACTGTGATTACTTATCTTCTGCTCTGTCCGTGATGCCCCTCACAGTGGCTGACCTTTAATAAATACTCACTAGAGTTAATTGAATGAATGAATGAATAAGCCACCCTATAGTGGGCATCACAACCACTGGGGAACTTTTCAGAATGTTTGGATGCTCATTGGAATCACCTGGGGATGCCTGAGTCCCACCCCAGAGGTTCTCAAGTAATTGGTCTGGGGTGAGGCTTTGGCAACAGAATTTTAAAACACTCTCCAGGAGATTCCAACGTGCAGCTACTGTTGAGACTTGTTATACCCAGCTGTGCATTTGCATAGGTGACTGTGATGTGAGGCCCTGATGAAGGATACTGCAGGTGGAAACACCCAGCATGCTATTTATTAGCAGACACTTAATAGGCATTTGAGTGATGGACTGAATTAAGATTTCACTGGCCTCTGAAGAGTTCATGGGTGGGTTTATAGAACCCATTGAAATTGTGTGCAAAATTCATGAAGAACTACATACAAGATTTCTTTCCGCTAAGGAAGGAAATAGAGCTTTCACCAAATTCTCAAGGGTATTCATGATCCCCCAAAGATCAAGGAATATCAAGATTCAAAGCAACTCATGCCTTAGTGTTTGGATGGCCCTGGTGCTTAGTGTGACACTGATGAGTTTGGAGAGGGCTGGCTCGCTCTGTGTGGGAAGCAGGGTGTGGGGAGGAGGAAGACACACCTTAGAGGGAATGCCACTCAGCCCCTCCACAGTCATTACTGATTTTCACTGTGATCTTTATTTTAGGAATTCCTTTCCCATTGCCTGGACCACTCAGCTTCCCTTTGCTGTGCCAGCACGTCAGGTCTCATCTGTATCTGAGGCTGGCCCCCAGAAAGCCCAGAGGACATGGTGGGGCATCACTGTGGTCTCCTAGGGGTGCCTCATCTGTAAAAGTGGGCAGTGATTGCTCCTCTAGGTCATAGTGAGGGTTACATGCAGTCAGACTTGGAATACAGTAAGCACTCAATAAACACTAAGCGCTACCCCACCCCCACCCCCCAGCACAAAGCTACTAGATGACAGGGCAATGACTTAGATGCAAAATTTGTGAACCCAGGACAGCAGGGGCTAATTAGAGAACGCTGGGACTCACACTCTAGGGGGCTTGCAGCTGCAGGGCCAAGAGAAGGTAGAACTCTCAGAGCTGGGTGCAGGGTAGTGTTAGCCTTGTCCATTTCAGGCAGGGGCACAAGTACTGACCAGGATGAATCTCACCAGAGACCCAGAGGGAGCCCACTGCTCCTGCCAGGGAGGGCATCCTCTTTGACCGGCAGAGGGCGCTGAGCGCAGAACAGCAGCGCAGTAACCCCGTAGGAGAGAGTTAATGTCTCAACTCAGGATGTGGCCCCCGGGGGTGGGTAGGGGGTGTTGCTGTACATAGAACTTTCAGTTTTAAAGCCAGACAGTGCTGAGCAAACCAGAGTTGGTCATCGTAGTGAGTGAAGTCATAGGTTCTCAAAATGACCACAGCAAATCAAATTCTTCTGTCAGGCCCACACTTAAATGTTTGAGAACAGTCCAGTTAGAACGAAGGACAAAAATTCCATTCTCAGATGCCCTAGTGTACCACCCCTTGGGCTTTAAACTACTCTCTGGTCCTTGGTGGTTGATCCTGAGGTGAGGGTGGGATCTTGGGGTCTCTGTCCCCCACCGTCTTTGTCATGGGCTCCGTAGTACAGACTCTTGAGGTCCAATCTAGGCTCTACTCCCTACTAGCTATGCCGCCTGGACAAGTTATCCAAACCCTCTGAGCCTTTGTTTCGTCCTTTGTAAAATGGGGCTAGTAAACGTTAGCTGTTGATATCCTTGGGTTCAAGGCATGTGTGTTTTGCTGCTGCTGGGTCCTGAGTGCTTAGAAGAGGCTGTGATGTGCCATATTGTTTTGTTGAGTGAATAAATGTAAATCCCTAGAGTGAGGTACTTTGACACTGACATTTACAGAGTTACCCATGGAATGTTCAGTAGGCTTAATTAATATTCTGTTTTGCTATTAAGTGCTGTTATCATCAATGTAAGGGAAACTGGATTTGTTCATTTTGGGGGTGGAGTAAAGGAGAAAGAGTTGTAAGTGGGATTCTGGTGGTGGGTGGGGTATTAGTGGCAGTAGGATCTGGGGAAAACAGCCTTTGCCTAATAAGTCCTGAGTTACAGGTGAGGAAACTGAGACTCAGGGAGAGAAAAGAGATCCCCTAAAGCTGCACGGCTTGTAAGTGGCAGCGCTGGGATTCAAATAGGATTTAGTGGCTCCCAGTACTGTCTAACTCTGAGGGTGTAGCTCTGAACTATAGGTCTGAAAATGAAGGATAGGCTGTTTGTGTCATGAGAAGGTGGGGTGAAAATGTGTAGGAACTGGATGCCCAGAGAGGTGGCACATTGGGAGTGGAATGTTAGTAGGACCTGGGGGGCCTCGTGTCCTTCCCACAGGGTGCTCTGGACCCAGAAGTCTGACCCTATGCACCCTGGACTTTGGAGTCTCAGTTTCCATGTTTGTAAAAGTAGGCAACAGTCAACAGCAGCCTCCTCTGGGGGCTTTTGGGGGTGTGGGGCTCCCCTGAACTTCTGGAGGGGAAAATACTGCCAGGGGGCAGGTCATGGCCACACCGGACCCAGACCCACCTGGCTGCCAGCTCTCAGCCCCTCTGGGCTTCTCAGATAGTACAGCCCCTACCGTAGAGAGCCAGGCCTGCAATGGCCCCAAGTCATGGTTGGCGTGTGCATAGCCTTTTCATCAAATTATCCCTGTACGTTCACAGAGGGGGGAATTATTGGCAGAAAATGAGAACATAAAACCCCGCTGGAGCCTAGCACCTTTTGGGGACGCTTGGCACCAAGCACTTGGAAACCATCCAGTAAATTGGTTCAGTTTTAATGGTCTAGGACTATAGTTCATCTGTTTAATTCAAATGAAGTGACATAATATCTTTCATTTGGACTTATTACCAAGACGGTGGCAATTCAGCTCCCAGCATTCTCCGGGCAGGACAGTCTGTCATTACTGCACATTTTCTCTCTCTGGCCAATTTGAAAGTCCGCTGGCAGGGCAGCGGCCTCAGAAGGGAGGGATCGACACAGAGTAGGTCACATTGGGTATTAAGGAATGAAAATGAATTCATTCTTTCCTCTGTTGAATAAGCAGCTGTACTTGGGTCTCCGTGATCCATGAAATAGGCTGTCAGGAAAATAGGAAATGGGCTGCGTTTGAACTTCACCAGCCGATTCTGCCCCTGTCGCACTGGGACCGCTGCTGCCACTCAGAGCAGGGGAGGAGGTGTGCGTGTCTATGGGCAGCTGGTATTTATGGGCACCAGTGTGCTGCACGCCTGTCTCCTAATGGTCCTGTGGGGTGGGGATGGGGAGCCACCTTATTGTCCCCATTTTGCAGATGAGGACAACAGGGCTCAGAATGGTCCAGAGACTTGTTCAGTATCATTTAGGGGCAGAACCTGGCTTCAGGTGAGTGTAGAGCATTATGGCTGGGAACTTGGACTGAAGAACCTCAAAGCCTCATTCTCCCTATTTACAGTGGGCCATCTGTTTAAAGTCTTAGCTTTCCATGTGGTAGAAATACTGACCTCGTCAGCTTAGCACAGGGCTCTGTACAGAGCAATTGCTCACAATGTTATTGACTCCTTTGTTCTTATTTGTATACCCTATGTTGTATCATTCTTTATTATAAAGCATAAATCCAAGAGAGTGAGTGTCTTTCCCTGAGGCACAGTGCAAGTGGCCGGGGGGCTAGATCTGTCCCTAGGTGGACCCCAAAGTCTGTGTTCTTTCTGCTACACCACGTGCTCTAACATCTGGCCTGGGGAAAGGGTTCAGAGATGTTGATTTTGGAATTACCCTTTCCTCTGTCTTTATCTCTCTAGAACATTGGTCACCATCCCTATCCATTGACTCTGTTATTTTGTTCACTGTCCTCACTTGTAGCATTCGTGGGAGGGAGGGGTTTTGCTCAGCTGGGACTGCGGTAGGGCAGGTGAGGCATGCTCCAAGTTCAAGCTGTGATCCTGTGAGGGAAAATTTTGATATTTTGTTCATCACGGATATTTTTACATTAATTTTTGTTTTAAAAATATGGATTAACATATTACTAGTTTGTTGGCATTCTCTGGAATTTTGCCCACAAGACAAGTGCCTCACTTATCTTACCCTACTCTGGCCCTGCCTGGATCAAATTATCAGTATCTTTTGTAGCCTCAGCTTTAAATCTTAGCCACCAACTCCCTTATGGATAGCCACAAATGACTTCCCTATGTGGTGTCACACAGTGATATTCAGTAAATATTTGTAGAATGAATGATGCCCTGTTATGTATTAAGACTCATTTTGGGGTTCCCCAGAGAAGAGACCATCTCCGAGTGGGTGTTCAGGGCTTCTTATATCTAAAGGAAGCCAGAACCCCAAACTGAACACTTGCTCGGCTCCCTAATTTAAGGGCAGATGAGTAGTTCTGACAGTGGCAAGCTAAAGGATAGGGTGTGTCCCTTCCAAGATCCGATTGTGGAACCAATTAGAATTTGAGTCTCTAAAACTGCCTAATGGGAGAATGCAATGCAAGAGACCCACAGCGCTGGGAAATTCTATGCAGAATTTCATTCCATCATTAGAGACTACAGTACCTTACCCTCTCCTGGATGTTTCTTGCAATTAAAAGCCACATTGGGTTGCACTGACAATCGTTAGCGTAATGAGATCTGGCTGTGCAGTGCCATTAATCCCCTCCCCCATGGCGGGTGCACCTGGGCTGAGCCAGCTGCATTTCTGCTGTGATGCCTCTGATGCTCCATTTCAGTGAAATATCAGATCTTGCCTCTACCTTTGGCTTCATTTCCCTCCAAAGCTGAGGTTTCATTGAGATGCAGTCTTATAATTAGAGCGAGGGTGAGAAATAACCTCCTATATAATTTAAAATGGTAAAATTATCAATACCTTTTCTGGCCTCAGCTTTAAATCTTAGCCACCAACGACTCCCCTATTAACGGGCCTAATTAAATCCATTTTTCAGGACGTCTTTGGCAAATTCCATTTTAGCAAAACTGTAGGAAGTTCAATTTGATTTGTCTTTGCTCCCTAGAGCTCTTCTGTAAAAATGCAGATGGGGCAGATAGATGCTCATTTCTCACGCCTTATGTTTGTTAACTCAGCCAACAGATATTTACTGAGCACCTACTATGTGCACTGGCATGAAACTAGGGAGGGAGATGGAGAAGTGAAAAGACACCAAAGTTCCTATCCTTATGGCCAGAAGGGCCTCATTCATTCATTCATTCAACAAACATGTACTGAGTCTGCTAATGGGGGGGAGCCACTGTGTTAGGCCTGGTGTTATGGTCACAAGAGACCCTCCTCCCAAGGTCACTATCCCAAGATTACCACTTCTTAGAGATGGTAAAGACAGTTAATATTCAGTGTGATAAAACCTCTGAGAGAATTAAGCAGAGGAGATTGGAAACTCAAAGGAAAGCTTGTAGTTCACCCAGAGAAGCTGGGGTCAGGGAAGGTTCCCTGGGTCTGAGTTAAGGGGACAGGCCGGGGAGGTGTTGCAGGAATGGGGATGGGTGGGAAGCTGGGAATTATGCAGAACTCTGAGCCATTGAGTTGAGTTAGGGCAGTGCTCTCAGCTCTGGCTGCACTTCAGAATCATATAGGGCCTTGAAAAAATATACATGCCCTTACCTCATCCCTGACCATGGAAATCACAATTTGGGGGATAAGGATTAAGGTAGTGATATTTTTTTAATGCTCCTTAGATAATGCTCATGTTCAGCCAGTGTTGACAGCCACTGGGCTAAAGCACTGCATGTTGATGGGAAGAGGGGCTGGAGAGGTAGGCTAGGACCAGATTGGGAAGGGTCCAGGAAGGCTGTTAAAGGATTCAAACCTTATCTGAGAGTAGTGGGATCATTGAAGGGTTATAAACAGGGGAAGGGGGAAGGGAGGAGTGACATTTGGGTTTCAGAAGGAATTACCTTGCCAGTAGTATAGAGGATGGTTTGGAGTGGGGTCACTGGTGAGAGAGAAACTGGTAAAGAGGCTATTGCAGCCATCTGGACAAGAGATGATGGTGGCCTGGATGAAGGGAGACATTGAGAAGGTTGATTAGAAAAGATTGGGTGGAGAATTGTGCAACTTAGGCAAAGGAAGAGAAAGAGTTTAAGATGACTTCAAGTGGCTTGGGTGACTGAGTGAATGATGGTGACACTAACCAGAGAGGGGCAAGGAAAGACACTGATTTGAGTTTAGGACATGCTAGAGAGGTTTGACTGGCAGCTGGAATTGAGCTCTGACACTTGGGATTGTGCTCTGCATGGATAAACCAATCAAGAGTGGTAGAGCCTTTAAGATTCTCAACATTTAGAGAGTAGCTAGAGTTTTGATGAATTGAGAAAGAACTTGATGAGGAATGGCAGGGAGGTAGGAGGAATAGGCAAAGAGTGTTATCATGAAGCTATGGGAGAGAGTTGTGAGAAGAGAGTGGCAACAAGTTGGAAGGTGTATAGAGGTCAGATAGAGAGGCCTCTATTTAGGACCCGCACTCCCCAGTTTTGGTGAGACATTGGGTGCAGAAATCACACTGCAGTAGGCTGAGAGTGAATGGGAGAGAGGTGAGTATAGCGTACGTGTTAGCCAAAGGAAGAGAAGCGGGAGATTGTGAGAGTACTCACATGTTGGAGTGAGGGAGGTAGTTGAACAAGTCAATACTGACACAGGATTGAGTGAAAGTAGATTTTTTTGGAGGTGATCCCAGGAAGCACCAGTAGAGGAATGAAGATGTAAGACATTGATAAAGAAATAAATAAAAGATTTGCCAAAAGTGGGTAGCAAGAATCAAATTTATGGGATAAGTAGGAGCAATGGACAGATGTGGACTGGCTCAAAGACAGTGTTGACCATGTATTCAGAGATATTCTCCATGAGGGACAAGGAAGCTGGGATATTTACCCATAATTTCCATCAGTTGTTGGTTGAAGTTCTGTTCCTTAGGGTTGGGGAAACATTAATTCCTAGGCACACTGTTAATGGGGACAATAAACTCTGGTAGCCACATATAGTCCTCCATCAAAGAGACAAAGTTGGATTGCAGTGATGACAATAGTAAGAGCCAAAGGACTATGGATGGAGCACTGGGCCATAGGTGGGATTTTTTTTTCCAGACCAAAATGAATTTGTCAGGATTGAATGGTGAGAATAAGTGTGAGAGAGAGGCTGAAGATATAAGTCAGAGAGGGGAAAACTGATGACAAGTGGTTCAAACAGGGGTGGAAGGGATGTGAATAGGAATATAATTGGAGGGCTTGCCAGAAATGACAGGAGGCTGTGGTTGGTCAATAGGAGGCTCAGATGCAAGTTCAAGCAGAAGTGGGGCATGGGTCCTTTGTGTGGGTGGAGGAAATGGAAGGAGGGTGAAGTCCATTGGAAATGAGAGGTCAAGGGCCATGGGAGAGCCAGTGTGAACTGGCTTATTCACTTGGGACCAGGGAGGTGGAAGTGTGGACTGACTCATCCACACTGGATCAGGGAGGTAAAGATGTGAACTGATTCATCCTCACTGGCCCAGGAAGGCGGACATGTTAACTGGCTCATCCACTTTGGTCTGGGGAGGTAGAGATGTGAACTGGTTCATCCTCATTGGCCCAGGAAGGTGGAGACGTTGACCAGCTCATCCACTTTGGTCCAGGGAGGTGGAGATGTGAATCGATTCACCCACACTGGACCAGGAAGGTAGAGATGTGAACTGGTTCATCCTCATTGGACCTGGGAGGTGGAGATGTGGACTGGCTCATTCACAATAGATGTCAAAATCCCAAAGGACATGGAGGTGGAAAGGAAGCCTAAATTAGCTTCCAGAGTCATTAATGAGTATTAAAAATCATCATGTATCCCTGGAAAACCACAGATGTGTGTCACTGTTGGGTTCTGGGCAAGGAAGGAACCATGTAAGTCAGAAAAGCAGGTAATCTCAAGAAACATTATCTAATAGTTGAGTCATTTGGAAGGAGACATAGGACAGAGCTGAAAAGGTGGTAGCAAAAGTCAAATTCATGGGATAAGTAGGAGCCATGGACAGGAAACAGGCGCCAGGTCAGAAAGCCAAGAGCAGGTTAGTAAACCAAGTTCAGAATTGTTCAGGGTGCATGACTTGTGATGAAGTTTGTGTGTGAGGAGAGGAAATTAAGGACTCATGCTTCTTGGTGTGTGTGTGGCCAAGAGAAGGACAAAAAGTCCAAAGCCCTGACTTTGCTTTTCTTATTGTCTTATGCTTCATTCCTGATGAACTCCAGGGTATAAGGGGATCCTGTGTGACCACTGATGAGATGAAGTGAATTCAATCTCTGGAGTCAGAACCAACTTGGGGTCAGATCTCTGCTCAGTCTCTTCTAACTGTGAATCTTGAGTAAATTTTTCACCTCAGGAGGTGGTTGAACCTATATTCAAGGATTTTTTAGGAAGAAGTTTGGTAAATTGTTATATCTATGTTCTTATTGCTCAAATATGTACACACATTACTTTAACATGATAATAATGACACATGCTTATGAAGCAAAGATACATAGGGCTCTAAGAATGTGCCGTAGGGAGATTTGACATAGTCAGGAGATCAAGGAAGGCTTTCTTTGACTTTTGAGCTAAGGTTGCAGAGCAAAAAGGAGTTAGTTAGATGAAAGTAAATGTAGGAGCATCCTAGGAAGAAGGGACAGCATGCGCAAAAGCCCTGTGGTGGGAAGAGGCATAACCCACTCCAGTCATTTAATAATTGAGTCAAGGGCTGTTGGTTGCAAAAGAAAAAGTGAGGAGGAGCATCGAGGAGCTGTCTTCAGGAGCCAGTCCATGTAGGACCTTGATCTTTGTCATAAAAGCAATGGGAAGTCAGAGTTTTAGGTGAGGGCTAACTTGGTCAGTTTGTGGCTTTTGTTGCTGGATGGAGGAGGGACTTTAAGAGCCAGCACAGGTTAGGGCCTGAAGAACTTCATCCAGGGAAAGAATAAAATAGGTTGGGAATAGGGTGCTAGAGATGCAGCAAAAGTGAAGAGAATGGACCAGAGAGATATTAAGGAAATAAACTACATAGGAATTGGTAAGGAATTGGCTATAGGGAGTGGGAGAGGTTGAGCACAAGAGCCTCATTTCTGGTGTGGCAATCAGCTACACGTAGTTGCCCACCTAAGAGTCATTTGTCCTTTTTCCTTTGAGGTCAAACCCCAGTTTTGGGGGGTCAAAGAGTGGAAGACTGGCTTTCTTGTCCAGGCCCAGGTCACGGACTGATCTGGCCAGTGGGTAAGAAGCTATGAGTATTCATGAGTTCACTCTGGGAGATTTATAATGAAGGGAGGTGAGGAGTGAGGTCCAAGTCTTAAATAACTTTAATACTTCACAGGCAGTCACTGGGGAATGATTCTACAGGAGGAACGTAGAGAAGAAGCCAGAAAACCAGATAGAGAATGATGCACATTTGTGCCATAACAGCTCAGGAAAGAAAGAGTTTTAGAAGAGGGGGTGTATGCAGTCATGTTGAATATTGCAGAAAAGTCAGGCAAGGGAAAGACAAAAATTTTTCTATCATGTTCCTGATGAAGCATTTTCAGAGTAAATGTTTGTGTTAGAGTCAGCAAGTTGGTAGTATAGCCTCTTGTAGCAGTTGACTATCGCTGGGTAATTAAGAAAGAACTCCACAATGAAGTATCTTAAGACTATTGAACTTTATTCTTATAAGGCTGTACTTTGGTTGTGTTTTTCTGCTAATCTTGGCTGGTCTCATTCATGGCCAGTTGATAGACTGGCCAGAGCCTAGCTGGTCTAGGGTGGCCTCAGCTGGGATGGTTCATCTGTTTTCCATGTGGTCTCTTCTTCAGCAGTTTAGCCCAGTGGTACAGGATCCAGGAGGAGGGAACAGAAGATACAAAGACTCTGCAGTGAGAAGAAGCTGGTATGCCTGAGGAAGAGGAGGGAGGCGTGTGTGGTTGAAATAAGTATGCATGGGGAAGAGTGGTAGCAGCTCAGAGAAGTAGTGGGTTGGGAATATCGTGAGTGCCTTGTAGGCCACTGTAAGGATTTTTGTTTTTACTTTTATTATTACTTATTTGCTGCTGTGTTATCCTGGATGACTCCATGAAAGAAGTTTTCCATTTCATTTGGCCCTACTCATGTGGACTTTCCCCCTCCTTTTTCTGGGCGGATATTTCCTCTATTTCAGCCCCACTGAGGGGTGGTGCAAGACAGGTCAGCATCCCTGGCTCAGAAATCACTAAAACTTGCTCCTAAAGTCCCATCCTCTAGGACCAAAGGACATGGTCTACAGGCCAAATCTGGTCCTCTGCCTGTTCCTGTCAATAATGTTTTATTAGGAGCCGAGTGTGCTCATTGTTTTTACTTCTTGTGTATGGTCAGTTTTCTGTGACAATGGCAGAATTGAGTAGTTGTGACGGAGACTGTATAGTTCACCACAAATCCTTAACTATTTATTTCTGGTTCTTTAGAGATAAATGTAAACTTTCTAGAGATTTAAGAAGAAATACATTCAATACTATTTTGCTCAGAAGGGTGGGCACGTTCAGGTCTGTGGAACTGCCCAGGGCAGAGGAGGAATAGATACATCCACTCTCATTTCTAGCATCTTGTCCCACTCATACCTGCTCCCTTGGGCTGACCTGTGACCCTGTTCCCGAAAATAGTGGCAGTCCGATGTCTTAGTCTGCTCTGGCTGCTAAAATAAAATGCCACAGGGTAGGTGGCTTAACCAACAGACATCTGTCTCTCACACTTTTTCAGGAGGAGAGGACCAGGATCAGAGCATCATAATGGTTGTTTTCTGGTGAGGGCTTTCTTTAGGACTTGCAGATGGCTGCCTTCTTCCTGTGTCCTCACACAGCAGAGGGAAAGAACACTCTGCTTCTTGTTATAAGGATGCTAATTCCTTCATGGAATTCCATCCATCCCCACCCTTATGACCTCATCTAAACCCGGTCACCTCTCAAGGGCCCTACCAGTCTTTAATCTCAAGAATTTCAATAACTCTGGGCAATCTACCTTGTTTTAGAAAAGCAGGAAAGAACCAATATCCCAAAGCCTGCAACCAATAAAATACAATCATATTGGGGGAGTTAGGGCTTCAGATTGTGAATCGCAGGAAAGATAAACACTGTCTGCAACGCCTGACATCTGTTATCTTTCTACCTGCTCCCTCTTTCGGAACTAGCGGGAACTAAGCTAACAGCACCGTGTTGGTGGTGCCTCAAGATCAGTCTCTGGAGTTGGGCACATCTGAGTTTAAGTTCCCTGTCATCTTGGGGAAGTCTCAGAACATGTTTCCTCAGTGAAAGAGCTGATGTTAATTCCCACCTCTTGAGATTGACGGAAGGCTCGAGTGAGCATAGCTTGTACCTACCATGTTTAGTTGACAAATAGTAAGTGGTCAATTTTAAATTGTCACTATGAAATAAATTTCAGGAAACCACCATTGTTTTCCTTTCTAGGAAAATAAGAAGACCCTCTGGCGAATGGTGCAAGTGAATCAGCAAGTCCATATTCAGCCTCCATCTCAATAATTTCTGCAACTCTGGGCAATATACCTGATTTTAGAAAAGCAGGGGAAAAAAATCAATATCTTGAAGCTTGCAACCAATAAAATCTCAGAAGTGGCAATTTCATCCTTACCGTGCCGGTCTACATCACGAACAGTGTACTCAACACCAGGGTGGTGAGGAGTTAGGGGTAAGGGAGGCTTGTAAAAATGACCGATGCAGATATTAATGATTTAATCTGCTAACGTGGTGTGGCTGCCTCCGAAAATCCTATTCGTCAGCGTCTAGGAACCCATTACTGGGAGACTCTGTGAGAAGCACCGGGATAGCACAAGGATGTGGCACGAATAAAGATGAATAGTGGAGCACAATATCGATTTGCCTTGCCTGGAACGGCTGCTTTCTGTTTAGAAATATGGAAAGCAAATTAATGAATAAATGTCCTGGTTTGGTGAACTGAGCACTGCTGGGAGCCCTGGTATTTAAGCCACATATGCCACGCAGGCTCTAAGCAAATAAGGGGAAGGGGAGGACTTGTGTAGAGGGGATGTGGCTGCGTGTATCAGCCTGAGAACAGCACCTGAAGGCTTTGGAGAGCTGTGGCCAGGTGTACTGGGGTCAGCCCATTCGACTGAACTTTGGTGCTGTACCCTGCTAGCTGTGGTGCCTCAGGAATTCAGCAATCTCCCTGAACTTGAATTTCTTCATCAGTAGAAAGGGGACCACATACTGACCCAAGGAAGGATTCAATTAGATTGTGTCAACCTCTTACATGCTATGAGATACTGGACAAGTTTTCTGGCTTCTCTGTGCTTCAAAGTTCCCTTCTAATCAGATGGAGATAGTAACACTCATCCTGTTGAGTTGTTAAAATTAACTGAGTCAAGCACTTAGAACAGTGCATGGGACACTGACAGTGCTAAAAAGTGATGGTTTCTAAAGCTATTCAACAGATATTTATCAAGCACTTATTAAGTGCCAATTTCTGCTTTGGGCACCTAGGAGAGAGCTGTGAACAAAATGGAATGTAATAGTTTATCTTACATAATTTGATTATTATTTTTCCCTATAGATGCCCAAATTCTTCTGCATTATTTGCTGAAAGGACTATTTTTCCTCCATTAAATTGCATTTGCACCTTTGTCAAAAGTCAGGTGGGGGAATATGTTTAGGCTTTATGTTCCTACTCCACTGGTTTATGTGTCTTTTCCTCTGTCTTTACTGTACTGCCTCTATGGTAAGTCTTAAGGTAGATGGTCTGATTTCTTCCACTTTATTATTCCTTTTCAAAATTATTGTATTCTAGTTCTTTTGCCTTTCTTCATAAAGTTTAGAGAAAGTTTGTGTATATCTATAGATGTCTTTCTGAAATTTTGATAAAGATTATGTTAAATCTGTATATAGTCAGTTTGGGGAGAATTGACATCTTTACTGTATTGAGTCTTCCAATCCATGAATATGGTGTGCCTCTCCACTTATTAGCTCTTTCTTGATTTCTTTTATTAAGACTTTATACTTTTTGGTATAGAAACCCTGTCACATTTTGCTAGATTTATTCCTATGTATTTAATTTTTCTGAGCAATTATAAAAAGTATTGTGCTTTTACCTTCCATTTATACTTGTTCATTGCTAATGTCTAGAAATACAGTTGATCTTTGTGTGTTGATCATGTATCCTATGGCCCTGGTGCACTCATAGACTACTTGGAGGAGTGGGTGTGTGTGTGTGTGTGTAGTAGGTTTATTGGGATTTTCTATATAAATAATCATATTTTCTGCAAAAGAGGAACAGTTTCATTTCTTCCTTTCTAATATGTACAGATAATATAGATGTCAGGAATTTATTATTATTACATCAGAAATCCTATTCCCAAATGCCTGAAGGGGCCAGTTGGTGGAGACTTTGGCAAATGGGAGTCCATGCTGTTCAAAAGGGGCTGTGGTTGCCTGGCTGTGTGGAATTGAGAATTTAGAATGTTTAAAAAGGGTTTTTTTTTTTTAAACTGCTAAATGATGTGGGGGTTAAATAAGGTTTTAATTTTAATTTTAATGTGAAATTTTCTGATATTTGAATGTTGATGAGTTATTCAAATACTTAAACACTGGGCTGGACTGAGTCTGTACTAGTTTGCAACCTGGCACAAAATAGATGTTCTATAAACAGAAGCAGCTACTCTTACTGGCTAATATATCCAGCGGGCAGCGCTCAAGGGAAAAGCTGGGAATCAACAGCACATGCTGTTGGTTTGATCCAGATTTCCAGGCTAGACTAGGAAGGCCTATGGGGTGAAGTTTAAACTGCATCTGTGAGGCTCTCTCTGGGATCCTTGGAAACATCTGGGAGGGTACTTCACAAAGCAGCTGTGTCTTAGGTGGGAGAGTTGGGCTATGTGACGGCAGATTAACCCATGATAGACTGATGACAACAGGGGGTAGGGTCAGGCTTGGACAGAAAAACAAAGCCCAGGAAAACTACCAAATGTCACTGGGTTTCTGGGTGCAAAATAGGAGATATGGTGGGAGAGAATGAATGAATAAATATTGAGTATCTATAATATTCTAAGTATGATGCTAATTTCCTCCCTCCCACTTTCCCTCCCTTTCTTCCTCTCTCTCTTTCTTCTTTTCCTTCATGGAAAACATTTATTCAGGGCCTACTCTGTGCCAGGCACTCTTGTAGGCACTCTCTTCTCATTTAATTGTCATTTTCCTATAACGTAGGAATAATTCCCTCCATTTCACAAATGAGGAAACTAAGTCTCAGAGAGGTTAAGTGACTTGCCTGTGGTCTCAGATTTCAAAGACAATGCTCTTTGCACCTCATGCATCTTGATATCTCAGAAAGGGCATAACAGACACCTCTGATGGATTCTGACAACAGAATGGTTGTTCTAGGAGCGCTAATCTGGTAGGAGGAATATAGCAGGAGTAGAATCCAGGTGACTGTTGAATTCATAAATTAGGTGACCATGACTCGAATTTGTCTATAAAGTAGCATGAGGCATCTGTAGGAGGATGACCTGTAAACTAATATCCTTCTGAAATTTTGATAAGGATTGTGTTAAATCTGTATATCAAATTGGAAAAAATTGGCATCTTCACTGTGCTGAATCTTCTAATCCATAAATAGGGTATGTAATTTTGTATAATCTGTCTACAAAGGGACATGGCAGAATCAGGCAGTGCCTGGGAGTTTTAATGGAATTCTCCTTCATGGTGAGATTTATAGTGAAGAAAGCCCAGGTGTAAAGCTAAGGGATCCTTTGCCCCAAGACCTGGATGAGAGATTTAATTCCAAGTCCCACTAGACGGGTGGGCAAAGCTACTGGATCATTTCCTACCTCAATCAGACTTGATTCCAATAGAGAAGGTTGTATTTTATAGATAGATGTGTCAGGGACCTGGTCGTAGGCTCTAGGGAGAGATACCCTGCTCAGGCCCCCATCCTTCCCTTTTATTTCAATCTGCTTCCTCAAGGATGAATAAACCAACAGTAGAAACTTAATTGGAGAAAATGGCTTGAGAAAGTTTATTAATCGTTACCTCTGAATTACAAGTGGCAGAAACTCCAACATTAACTTGCTTAAGCAAAAAAAGAGAATTTATTGCTTTGCATAGCCAAAAGCTCCATAGTGTAGTTTGCCTTCAAGCATAGCTAGATCCAGAGGCCGTACATGTCCTCAGACCGTGTCTCCATCTGTCATCGCTGCTTTTCTCTGCTCCCTTCCTCAGGCTCCGTCATGACTTTCAGCAACTCCAGGATCACATTAACTTTCTTCTAGATGTTCCAAAAATGGTTCCAGAAATTGGGTCTTAGTACTATTTTTTTCTTTAATTCCTTCCTTCCTTCCTTTCTTTCCAAACTTCTTGGCTTAAGCGATTCTCTTGCCTCAGCCTTCTAAGTAGCTGGGACTATACACATTTGCCACAACGCCCGGCTATTTTTTTTTTTTTTTGTTGTTGTTGTTGTTGTTATTGTTGCAGTTGTCATTGTTGTTTAGCAGGCCTGGGCTGGATTTAAACCTGCCACCCTCAGTATATATGGCTGGCACCCTACCCACTGAGCTACAGGCAATGCCCTATTGGCTTTTTTTCATTTTCAGGTCTTTGAACCAACTTCCAGCCAGGGAGGGCACGGGATGAACTGATTGGCCAGGCAAATGGATGGGGAGGATTTGGGTTAGCCTCAATTGAACCACATGAACTGGGAGAGGAGAAAATGATTTCAAATGGTCATAATCATTTCAAAATGGGGACGTTGTTCCCTGAAGAGAATAGATGCTGGACATAATCTCTTCCCTCCTGAAGTTAATGAGCATACATATCATCAAAGTCTGGCCTCACAGTGGACTGGATAGTTGAAAGAATTCAGTGACCTGGGGAGAACAAGAACTTTTGCTATTGTCTCTTCACTCTGTAGACTACTTTATTTAATATGCTTTGTGTACAAGCTTTCTCTGCCTGTCCACACACATCTTCATCTTGGAGATTCCCATCCCTCCATCTGTATGTTGCACCCACATTGACAATCATTGAGTCCTAATTTCTAGCAGATCATGCAGAATGTCTGTTGGGTTCTGCTCGGCAGCCATTCACCCTCTTCTAGTAGCAGTTTCTTGGTCTTTCTCTGTAGAATTCTTCCTTCCCATCCCTCATTAAATCTATGTAGTTGAGGCAGGACTCTCTCCCCTACCTCCACCACAACTCTGCTCCAGAAATGAACCTGTGATCCAAGCAGAGGCAATCAGCATATTCTAGCACCTGGCAAGGTCCTCACCTTAAGATTATTGCTGGGAATTTTGGAGAAAAAGGTATTCTCTTTGTACTGAGTTGCAAAGGTGGTGAGACGTTAGCCTAGAACTGTGTGTGATCACACATGCCACTGAAGAATGAAGCCAACATAGGGGAAAGCAGAGCCAGGACCCTTTTTTCTGAGCATCTGGATCCAGCTATGCCTACAGCTCTTCCCTCCTAGACTTTTCACTTAAATGAAGAATTACATTCCCATTTTGCATAAGTAGTTTGAGTTGTGATCAGGGGTCCATACAAACACAGAGAGGGTTTGACTGACCTATTTTAATTGGCTTCTGGGTGTGTCAGCATCACATGATATAATGCAGTGATGGATGGAGGGGCTGGGCCAGGTTGCTGGATTAGGTGACCATGAGTACCTTAGCATGTAGCTGTGTTGTAAAGGTCAGGAATGGCCACAGAAGTGAGGTAAAGGAACTCTAGGCATGAACTCAGAGAGAAGCACAGCAGGTGCACGAGTCCAGGGTTTGGAGAGGCCTTGTGGGTGTGAGTTGTCAAGGTATCCTCCGAATTAGATACTCAGCCTAAGGCAGCAAGACCCCCTCCTGTTGGTGAGATGTCAGGCCTGGCTCACTGCGTTGACTGGAAATGGGCTTGCAACTTGAGGATTCAAGGCTAGGAGGAGCATGCGCAGCCCTAGAATCTGATATCTCCCTGTGCTTAGGCTTAGACAACATTGGCAGGTAAGCTGCTTCATCCTACAGCCCTATAATGGACATACCCATGTTTGGACAGGGTGAAGACCTGGGGGCATTTCCTCAGCCAAAGGGGTAGTGGTGGATACAAATCTGGTTTCCATTGCAGTGACTGGACAACTTTGAGTTTACCACCAGAACAGCCCATCACTAGCAATGTAACTTAATAGCCTTGTCATTCTGTCCCTTTCTCCTTCTGCCTGGGCATCTGTAGGGACTATTAGGAAAAAACAATTTAATGCTGAAGAAATTAATTGCATTTGCCAAATGGGCTTGAAACACTCTACAGGCTGTTTCTCTGTCAACATAACAGATTATGGTACTCAGAAAGAGAACGCTGTTGTCTGTTGACGCAGTCAACTCTGGCTGTGGCTCAACTGATTTTTTTGAGAAGTGGAGGGTGGAGAGCACAGTTTGTGGTTGACAGACATGATGGTTCTGGAAAGGGGCTGTGGCCACCTGTGGCACATATATTCTGTGGACCACTGTGTCCCAGTTCTATTTTTAGTAATCCTAACTACTCATTTATGAGAGTTTGCCTTGTGCCCAGTGTGTGGTGGGATATATTACCTTGAATCTTCACATTTGAGTAGGAAGGTGTTAGTATCCCCATATCACAGATCAGAAAACTGAGGTGGAGAGATGGAAAGTAATTTGCCTGTACTCATCCAGCTGAAACCCCTGCTTCTTATTAGCTGCCCACTGCAGAGTGTAGAGACTCTGGATCCTTATAGGATCTTACATCTTAAAATTGTGCATTAGGTCTGGGGAAGCATAAGAGTGTGGCTGGCCAATATCCTTGACTCTGAAGTCAGTACTGTGGGTTCAAATCCTGGCTATGGATTATTTTCGATAAATTGTCATCTCTCTGAACATTAGTTTCCTCATCTGTAAAACAGAGAAAAACCATTGTACCTTCTTCTGAGAATTGTTGTGAGGATTAAAGAAGATAATGTATGTAAATCACTTAACACAGTTGCTCCCAACCTTTTTGGCATCAGGAACTGGTTTCATGGAAGACACCTTTCCCACTGACTGGTAGGGTGGGGAGGGGTGCATTAGATTCTGTGCATTAGAATCGTCACACATGCAGTTTACAGAAGGGTTTGTGCTCCTGTGAGAATCTAATGCCACTGCTGATCTGACAGGAGGTGGAGCTCAGGCAGTGATGCCAGTGATGGGGAGTGCCTGTAAATATAGATGAAGCTTCCCGGGTCTGCCGCTCACCTCCTCCTGTGCGGCCAGGTTCCTAACAGGCCATGGACTGGTACTAGTCAGCAGCCTGGCTGACATGGTGAGCGCTTAGCTAGTGGTAATTTTTATCACTGTCCAGCAGGAAGTAGGTGGTTGGTTCAGGAAGAGACTCCTTGGGGCACAGAATGAGGAATGGGAGGGAGTAGCTGAGGATTGAGGTGCACCCAAGGGACTGCCGTGATTAGACAGTTTTTAAGAAAATATTCACACCCTTCCCTTGATGTCAGGCTCAGTTATGGGTGTGCTTTGGCTCCTCCCCCCTTCCTCCGCCTCCTCCTCCCTTTACTCGTTTGCCTGTCTCTGCCTGGCAGTTTGCCTTTCTCACAAGGCAAGGTTATGGAGGAGAGAGCACAGCCCTGCTGATCTCTTGATTTTCACTCAGGGAGACACACATCAAACTTCTGGCCTCCACAGCTGTCAGATAATGCATTTATGTTGTTTTACATCACTATGTTTTTGGTAATTTGTTACAGGGGCAATAGGAAGCTAATAACAGTGGGAGGTCTACCTTGCTAGGCAGTGTGAAAGAAGGCCAGGCAAGGGCCCAGGTCACCAGCTGCATTTCCTGCTTTCTGGGAGGCAAGAGTGTTGCAGAGCTTTCTGTCACTGTCTGACAAGAATCCTCCCTTCTCCATAGAATGTTCCTTCTTTTCTTTTCTTTTCTTTTTTTTAAATGTATATGACAAATTTTATTTATTCATCTGTTGATGGACATTTGGGTTGTTTCCATATCTCCGTGATTGTGAATAATGCTAGGATCCTCATAGGAGTGCAGATGTATTTTCTTTTCTTTTTTTTTTTTTTATTGCTGGGGATTCATTGAGAGTACAAGAAACCAGGTTACACTGATTGCATTTGTTAGGTAAAGTCCCTCTTACAATTGTGTCCTGCCCCCAAGAGGTGTGTCACACACCAAGACCTCACCCCCTCCCTCCTTCCCTTTGCTCTTCCCTTCTCCCACCCCCCTTCCTCCTGCCCTCTCTCTGCTCTCTCCTTTCCTGAACCCCACCATGTCATTGATTGTCATTAATTGTCCTCATATCAAAATTGAATACATAGGGTTAATGCTTCTCCATTCTTGTGATGCTTTACTGAGAATTATGTGTTCCACTTCCATCCAGCTTAATACAAAGGCTGTTAAGTCTCTATTTTTTTAATGGCTGAATAGTACTCCATGGTATACATATACCACAGCTTGTTAATCCATTCCTGGGTTGGGCAGCATTTAGGCTGTTTCTACATTTTGGCGATTGTAAATTGAGCTGCAATAAACAGCCTAGTGCAAGTGTCTTTATGATCAAAGGATTTTTTTCCTTTTGGGGAGACACCCAGTAATGGGATTTCAGGATCGAATAGGAGGTCTAGCTTGAGTTCTTTGAGGTTTCTCCATACTTCCTTCCAAAAAGGTTGTATTAGTTTGCAGTCCTTGTTTTCTTTTCAACCCTCAGCCTCGGTATCCTCCCAATCCACATCTCTGTAACAGTTTGTCCAAGGCGATTATGCCTTTCTTCAGTACACCCTCCACATCCTTCCAGCCCCTGCCTTTGCCAACTTGCAAGGCACACCTGCACTTTTACACGTTTGTTATGGCAGTGGCCTATTTTCAGGTACTAAAATCTGTCTCAGGTACTAATTGCTGTGTAGAGAATTATCCCCAGACACAGAGGCTTAAAACTACAAACATTAGCTTACCTGAGCTGCAGCCACCGCAGGGCTCCCTCGTGTGGCGGTTGGCTGGGCCCTCACTGGTGGTTGTCCAGAGCCGCCAGATACCTGCCATGCTGACCTCTCCTTAGGACAACCCGTGACACAGCAACTTTCTCCTCCCAGAGGAAGAGCCCCAGAGATAGAAATGGTGCTAGAAAGATGGACGTTACAGGCGCTATAACTTCATCTCCGATGTGACATCCCTTCACTTTTGCTACATTCTATGTTTGTTAGGAGGCGGTCCCTAAGTCTTGCCCCAACTTAAAGTGTCATATGAGGGAAGAACCCCAGGTGGCAGGGGTCGCTGGGGCTATGTCAGGAGCTTCCTATTACAACAGGCATGCTGTGCCTCTAGGGACCACAAATGCTGTATCTTCCTGTTTCCCCTTTTTTCTGAGGCACAGAAATGTAAGTAATATGCTTGAGTTCACTCAGCTACTAGCAAGTGGCAGAACCCCCGCAGAGCCTTGGCTGTCAGGCTCTTGAGCCCTGCTCTCCCCCCCCCAATGCTCCGGGCTCTCTCCAGCTCCCACCTCCTCCTCCCTTTATCCGTCTGCCTGTCTCTGCCTGGCAGTTTGCCTTTCTCACATGTCAAGAGACTTTCTTTCTTGCCTGTCTTTGTGATGGCCTCCGTCTGTCATTCTGTCCGTCTGTGTGTCTGCCCAGCCCGGCACTCTTTTGTGCCTCTCTCGCTATTTCCTCTGCATCCCTTTGTCTCCACCTCACTCTCATCCTGTTCCTGTTTCCACGTCTGCCCGTGTCTCTGGCTCTGTGTGTCTGGCATGTGTGGGGTTTCTCTGTCTCTGTGTGTGTCTGCTTTGGGCTTTGTCCATGTGCCTCTGTCTCTATCTCTTTATTCCCTCTGCCGCCTGTCTGCTGGCCACATGTCTGTCTCTCCATCTCTTTTATAGCTCACCCCATCCCCATCCCTCTCTATTTCTCTCTCTGTGGGTCTCCACGATTTCTATCTTTATGTCTCTGGACTCTCTCATTTCTCTTCTTCTCAGGCCACCGTGGGCCTCCAGTCTGGGAGGCAGTTTTGATTATTTATGATGCTATCAATTATTAATCATTATCTTTATAATAATATAAAAACAATGGGTTTTGAGCCCCTTCCTGCTGGCGGATGGTGGCCCACTAGCCTTGTCCTCCTGCCACACAGAGCAATGGAACCTCCCGCTTCTATTTATCAGACGTCGATACTCATCTCCTTCGGAGACTGTCGGCTCCAATGTTACCATCGCAGCAATATTAGAATAACAACTTAAAACCAATCATTTTTATGGGGACACACACAGTATAAAAAGACCTGCCGATCTGAGGACACATATAACATCAGCAGCTATTGCCCCATAAACCTGTCAGTTAGAGAAACATCTCGTGGAGTCCTTGAACACCACTGCCCAAGTTTAACCAGGGAGAGAGAGAAAGAGGGAAAGAAAGAGAGAGAGAGAGGACTTTGCAGATCATTTTTCATGGAGGTCTGGCAAAAAAATGAGAGAGAGCGAATCCAGAGGGAGCCAAAGGATTGAGTTAAATGGCCAGGCCTGGCCCCAACACGTACTTGGCATATGTCTCCTGCAATTGTGGAGGCGGCTTAGGAGGGCACCTGGGAGAGGGGGCAGCCGGTGTGCATGGCCTGGCCAGCTTCCTTCAGTTCCCATTCTAGACCTGTTTCCTTTGGATCAGACCTTAGATGAACTTCTGTGTACAAGGTTTTCATTAGGAAGCATTCCCAGGGAGAACCAGTAGGTGAGGGAAGAAGTGATACAGGGAAGGGAACAGTATCGAGTGTGGTTTCCCAGGGAGCCTCAGAGACAGGGTTGGGGACATCTCCTCCTTGTCCTAGTCCTGGAGACAGGCAGCCAGAATACCGACTCCCTTGTACCTATTGGTTAAGGGCTTCCTTGTGGCTTTCTGATCGCTTCTGGCTCTTTATGTATCCAGGCAGAGAGTTCCAGCAGCCTGTAGGGGAAGCAAGTGCTATTGGGCATGAAAACACATCTGGGGCTGATGTGAGTGAAAATGGTAGCAGGGCCAAGGGGATATGGATGGCGGGCTGCAGCATCCACCACGGGCCCTGGGCAGTGGGCAGTGCTCGCACCCAGCTCCAACACTGGGTCTCCATTCTTTGGATTGGAATGGAGGTAGCCAGAGTTGTGGTTGACCCTGGACTCTCTTAACTGGGGAGATGCTTCTTACCTCCAAGGAGTCTAGTGTTTCTGGTTCCCCCGTGAAGTTTCCGTGTGACTGAGGGACATCTTAAGATGCAATGCCTGCAAACCCTTACGAAGAAGAGTTCATCATGAGGAACGTGAACTCCAGCTCTTCTGGTATGGAAGGCAGCAGGCATAATTTTGGGGTGAACACTCCACTGAACAGACAATAGGACCAAGAGGAGCTGTTTAGCAGTGGTTGTTTTGGAGAACAACAAACAAAACCAAAACTTTGACTTGTAAGACAAAAGTAAGAGTGCAAGCAGCTTTTACAGGGTCATGGTTTTTCCATATGGCGCCTTTGCATAACTTGGAGCAAGCTCCCTCCTGCTGGGTAGAAAGGTACTATTAGCACAAAGTCTACTTTATGCTGTTACGCAGTGTGCACACTGTGCAACTGTGCATGATGGCCCCAGGCTTTTAGCTGACTGTGTGCTCAGCATGAGGAGCAAGAAAGTGCAGGTTGTGCACTTCATGAGGATGGGGGTAGGTCAGGACTGTTCATCACTGTGTCGCCTGGCATGAAATACAGTGGTGGGTATAAAGTAGGCATTCAAAAATACTTGTTGAAGAAATGAATGAATGACTAAATCATAAATGCATTAGGGATTGTGCCATATCATACTTAATAAATATTTGCCAAGTAAATGAGTGAATAGTCCTGTCAAAAGTCTAACATGAACTTCCATGGCACCCTAGGAGAGGCAGAACAGCACACAGAAAAGCTTGCGCAAACCTGCCTGGATGCAAATCCTAGTCCGTCACTGAACAGCTGGGTGATCTGGGCAAGTAACTTCTCTCTGTGCTTCTGTTTCATTATCTGTAAAATGGGTATAATAATAAGACTTATTTTAACAAGGCTGTTATGAGGTTGAAAAAGTTAATTCAGGAAATGTTTAGCACAGAACCTGTGAGATAATTCCTCAATAAATGTTAGCTATTATTATTATTGGAGTTGACAGTTTCCTGTGCTCTGTGCTGGCCTGACCTTTGTAGAGAGCAGTGTCACTTTCTGGGCGTCATAGTCTAAAAGAGATGATGATCTATTCTCATATTTTCTTTGACTATGAGGGTCCCACAGGGGCTTCTCAAGAAAGAATTTTTAAATGAATGAAGTGAATCCCCAAAAATTGTTCAAAGGAGTAACTCAGTATGGCTAAAATATCTTTTAGGAAACCCTTCATTTATTCTCTTTCCAGTCTCTATTCATTGTGAAATAAATATCATACCTTGCTTCAGTTAAAGAAGCATTTTTTTTTTTTTTGAGACAGGGTTTGGCTCTGTCTTCCAGGCTAACGTGCAATTGTGAGATCATTGCTTACTGTAGCCTTGATCTCCTGGGCTCAAGTCAGCTTCCTGCCTCAGCTTCCTGAGAAGCTGGGACTACGGACAGGTACCCTTATGCCTGGTTACTAATAGAAAGATTATTTTTAGAGATGGGAATCTTGCTATGTTGTCCAGGCTGGTCTCAAACTCCTGAGCTGAAGTAATTCTCCCTCCTTGGTCTCTCAAAGGGCTGAGATTTCAGGCCTGAGCCTCCTTGCCTCCAGCCAAGAATCCTCATTTACCCATACAGCCCCTTGAAGGGGCAGAGACCTATGGGATGAGCCCTATCCTATTAGATTTACCTGGTCAGTCCCACCCATTCCCCCACTGATTGGCTCAGAGATGGGCATGTGACTCACTTTGGGGCAATGAGCTGAAAGATGATGTTGATCTGCAGTTTCCAGGAGGAAGTCCTTATTTGAGGAAGCCCCGGGGAGCGCTAGGCAGCTATCTTGTTTTCACAGGAAATCTAACCATGGTTAGAAGCAGCGCCCATTGGAAGCAGTGGGAACTTTGGGCAACATTGTTGAGCTCCTGGGTCAGGTCGCCCACCTCTGAAACTTCTCTCCCCTGGCCTTGTCAGTCACATGAACTAATGAGTCCTTGTTATTATTTTAGCTACTTTGAGTTAGGTTTTCTGTTACTTGCTGGAGTGTGGTTCCCAGCTGACATGCTGGCTCTGCATCCATTCTTTTGTGTGTGTATTTATATATTTTAAAACTTTTTTTTTATTATTAAATCATAGCTGTGTATATTAATGCAATCATGGGCTACAATGTGCTGGCTTATATGCAATTTGAAATACTTTCATGAAACTGGTTAATATAGCCTTCACCACATTTTCTTAGTTATTGTGTTAAGACATTTATATTCTACATTTAGTAGATTTAACATGTACCCTTGCAATATGCACCATAGGTGTGGTCCCACTCATTACCCTCCCTCTCCCCATCCTCCCCTCTCCCCTTTTCCCCCCTCCTCTTTCCCCTTCATCTTGGGCTGTAGTTGGGTTATAGAGTTCATATGGAAGTGTGGGTGCTTATAAATTATTTCATAGTAGGGCTGAGTATGCTGGATACTTTTTCTTCCATTCTTGAGATACTTTGCTAAGAATCTGCATCCATTCTTTTCCCAGTCAATACCTTATGGTATGAACTTTATACCTTGAATTCATCATGGCTCAGTGTTTGGAAAATTTAAAGCCCGTTTCTTGAGTCTCATTTCTTCTGAATCACTTGTCCTGAGTCAACGGATGCACGATGATGTGGCAGGGGAGACAAAGTGTTCCAGGAAATTGAAGGGGAAAAACATGGATTAAGATTTCCAAGTATTAGCTGTCATGTGTCTGCATGTCAGGCTCAGTACTGTGAGCTTTGCCTGTACTGTTCCACTTAACTTTCCCAACCTTTTCCCATTTACACATGAGGAAACTGAGGCCTAGGATGGTTTATTACACAGCTGGCTTCATGTTGACCTAGCTGGCTCTGGAGTGCCTGAAGCCCATTCAGTAGCTTTGCCACAGCCTGGGAAAGAGCAGCAGTGAGGAAGCAAGCAGAGAGTGAGGCATTGAAGATCCATATGGGAATTGCATACAGAGTAATTTTATAGACAATTAAATCTGTAAAGATTGGCCAATATGTGCACTTAAAGCTGTGTGCAGAGGTAACTACCAAATTTCCTATTATCTATTGAAGAGTTTTTAAACAAAGGGGGATGGTCTAACAGGCTGAATATTCAGCAGACCAATTAGGATAAGGAGGAATGGGGCTGAGCATGAGGGAGGTGGCATGGAGGGGGCGTGGGGCTGGGGGTCACCTGCTTCATGGACCCTCTCAGGAGGCTGCGTGGTGTGATGGAGCAGCGTAGGCTTTGCTGTCAGACTGACTGATCCCTGCCTTCCCTTCACCAGCTGTGTGACTCCAGGCAAGCACTACACTCTCCTAATCCTCAGTTTCCCTATCTGTAAAATGGGGAAAAGAATTACCACCTGGCAATGCTGCCAGGATTAGCTGGGATAACATCTAAACTTTCCTCATGTGTTACATTCTCTGGAATCCACACAAACTGTTCTCCCTACCAGCCAAACACCTGGGGATAAAAATTGGTAAAAGCTGCCAGAACCAAACTCAGCCTGGAACATTTGGAGATAGTCTTTCCTAAACTTTTGGGTGATCTTTAATGAATGATGTGGTGGGAAGACAACTAGAGTCACCCACTTGCTTGCCAATACCTTCAGTTACTTCTTTCTCCTGTTGTTGCCTATCTCGGTTATCTATTGTCATGAAAATTCTGCACAACAAATCACCCCAAAGTGACTTAAAATAACCATTAATTATGGTTTCTTAATGAATCTATGAGTCAGCTGGTGGTTTTGCTGCTCTGGGCTGGCTTGGCCCATTTCCCCTGGACTTGGCCGTGCGTCTGCAGGGACCAGCTGGGGGCTGGCTGACTGAGGATGGCCTTAGCCAGCCTGGATATGCCCTCATGGCGGAATCTGTACAGCCAGGGAGGAAGGAGAAATGCACAAGCATGTTTTAAAGCCTCAGTGTATATCCAGTTTGCTGCAATCCTATTGGTCAAAGCAAGTCCAGTGGTTAATCCTACGGTCTTGGGAAGACATTGCCAAACGGCATGGAAAAAGGGAGGTGGGAATAACTGGGCCATTACAACAATCAACCCACTACAGGCCCTTCTGTGGAACCCAACCAGGTGCCTCCAAATTGCCCCCTATTTGCCATTGTACAGAGAAAAATTTCAGCAAATCCTGCAAGATTGACAGTGCTACATTTCCTGGTCTCCAACCCCAGCTACACCCCACTGTTTCCTAGAAACCCCTCCTCAGCTCCTTACTTTCCTATCCCCATAACAGATGTCACTTCCTCCCTCAACTCCTACTCACCACGTACTTCTTTCCACTTAGCAAATTATCTTATCTCCTACTTCACAGGGATGATATAAATCACTAGAAGAAAAGCCTTCCAGTTGCCTACCCTGTTTCAATCATTTGTACGTGCATGTGCATGCACACACATGAATCGAGCACGTACTATGAGCTAGGCACTGGCTTAGATGAGGAAGTTCAGTGGTGAACAGACAAGACCCTTGTGCCTCTGGAATTTGCATTTGGATGCAGTAATAAACAAGTGAGCTAATTAACATGGTGGCAAGTGCTTGGAAAAACAACAGGACAGAAAAATAGGACACAGTGTCTAGGTTATTGGCCTTTGGTGGTGGCGGTGGCCACTGTTGGGAAGGTCATTTAGCAACACCCAAAGGCCATTCTTGGGAAGGGCTGGGAGAAGCATGTTCTCAGGGAGGTGGCCAGTGGGACCAAGCACTGTCAGTGAGGGAAGGACGGGTCATGGCATTACAAGGGGGAAGAGGCAGGCCACAGTGGGGGACCCTGTGAGGACTTCAAGTTTTTTCTAAGTGCAGTAGGAAGCTACCGGAGGGTTTGAGCAGGAAAGTCACGTGATCTATTTCATACTTTTTTTTTTTATTTGGCCGGGGCTGGGTTTGAACTTGCCACCTCTGGCGTATGGTGCTGGCGCCTTACTCCTTTGAGCCACAGGCGCTGCCCCTATTTCATACTTTTAAAAGACCACTCCGGCTGTATGTGGAGAACCAGTTACATGCCCCTGTCCCATTCTTTCATCCTTTCTTCCTCCCTGGTAGAAGTGCCCTTTGACCTGTTCCCTTCCCAGAGCCTGGGAGGGCTCTGCTTTTGGGGGAGCTCTTCCTGGGGATGTTGGGTCTCTCCCACCCTCTACTGGTTCCTCCTCATCAGGTATTAGAGTGGGCATGGCATGTGTGCAGGCACTTACTTTTCACATGTAAATAGTATCTCTTTTCAGATAGACGCATCTTTGTGGGGTATATTTAGCATATCTGATTAATGGCTCCAATTAACCCTTCCTACAACTGTGCCGTTTGCACACACCTTGAAGTCTCTCTCAGAGACTCAAAGGGATGGGACTCAGGGATGGGATGTGCTTTTCAGCCCTTTCACTCCTGGGACTCTCGTCGGCCATGGGTGGAAGTGAGAATGTGCCAGTTTTGAGCACAGGGCTCAAGAGAAGTTGCATGTTCTGCACGTTCTCTTTGCTCTGAGGCCATTGCCATGTCCCAGGGAGCAAAAAGACAGAGGTGCAGGGAGCAGTCTCAGAGAGCCAGCCAGCTCCAGCCGTAGCCTGCAGTCAAGCCCTGCTGAGCCAGGCTTCAGTTTCCCAGCGGTAGCTGATTGATACGACATATAATCAAATGGTTCAAACGTGTAAATCTCCTTCTCTTACTCCCACCCTTACAACCCAGTTCTCCTCTCAGAGACCCACTAGAATTGTCAATGTCTATGTGTCACTTGGCGATAGGGAGGAACACAGCAGTCCTGTAGAACTCCATGTTCTCCACCTTATGTGTCCTGGAGATCATTGCAACACGTAAAGCTCTTTTTCAGCTCTTTTATGGCTGTAGGCTGATTTACCATAGCTTATTTAACCAGTCCCCTACTGATGGACATTTGGGTTAACTGATCTTTTGCTTCTTTTTTTTTTGCAATTTTTGGCTGGGGCTGTCTTTGAACCTGCCACCTCCAGCATATGGGGCGGGCGCCCTACTCCTTTGAGCTATAGGCATTGCCCAATCTTTTCCATTTTTAAAGTAGGCAGCCATGCATCCCCTGGTGCATATACACCTTTTATTTATTTATTTATTTTTTAGCTTTTGGCTGGGGCGGGGTTTGAACCCACCACCTCTGGTATTTGGAGCCGGCGCCCTACTCCTTTGAGCCACAGGCGCCACCCCACATATACCATTTTTCACAAGCACAATTGCATCTGCAGATAATTCCCTGGAAGCAGAATTATTTGATCGCAGGGCACCCGCACTTGTAATGTCGCTGGGTGGAGCCACACTGCTCTTCAGAGAGGTTATCCAGTCAGCACTTACTCGTGGGCAAGCCCCTCCATAAAGAACCAGACAATAACCCTAACAGGCCCCAGACTGCCCCTCGCTCCTTCCTTTGACTTTGCCCCGTTACTTACACTTCTTGACAAATTTCTTTCTACTTTTTCTCCCTTCTGTCTCCTTCCTGTCCCCACCTTCCACTTCTCTTTCAAGGATCACCAGTGACTCTCTGCTTAGAAGCCCAGTGGACACTGGTCAGCAGTTACTGGACCTTTGGTTCATATCACTGAAAGCCACATCTTCCTCCTCGAATGTTCTCTCTCTTGCCCTGGAAAATACTGTGGTGGGTGGGGGTCCTTTGGTGTCCCCTGTAGGAAACAATAGGAAACACTGAAATCCTCCATAGGAGGGTTTAGGGAGGTCATTAGCAGTTTCGGTTGTTATAAGTAATTTATTCACAATTCCACCAAGTTCTTCAAATAGTATATTGAAAATACAGTAGAACCTTGTAAGTTGACCAGCCAAGGGATTGTAACAAACTGGTCAACATACGGAGGTGGTCAACATAGGGAACTAGGCTGATATGTACTGACAGGCACTGATGTGGTGCGTGTCTGGTATAGGAAAATTAGGTCAACTTAAGACGTGGTCAGTGTAGGGAGATGGTCAACTATGGAGGTTCTACTGCAGAGTGGATGTTCAAGTGTAATTAGGTTAATGGGTAATAAGGTGGGGCTTCTCTCTGGGTGGTGTGAGAGCCTCTGGGTTGAGCTCGTGCTTCTCAGACTTTGACAAGCACTTACCCAGGGAGTTGGTTACCATGTAGATTCTGCTCCAGCAGGTCTGGGGTAGGCCTAAGAATCTGCATTTCTAACAAGATCCCAGGACATGCTTTGAGTATCAGTGTGAATAGAATTGGCTGGAGAAAATGTGCATTGGCAGTAAGTCAAGTGATTGCATCTGTAACTCTTGATCACAGTCTTAGTCTTTAAGGGCTAAGGGCACTAACACCTCACAACTTCCCCTGGAGTTAAATAGGTTAACACCAAGGAATTTCTCCTGTGCCCTGACCAGAGCTGGCCATCATCCTGAGCAGATTTCAAAGGATGGTTTCAGGTTCCTATCTCCCCCATAGCTCTCTGTACCCAGGCCAGACCAAGGTCACACAGAAGTCCTGAATCCCTGCACTTCTTGGACACTTTGCTACAGCAGGGAAAATAGGCTGAGACTAGTTCCTTCCCCCTACTTCCCAATCTGTTTGGGGTAGACGGGAATCCAGGTTTGGAAAGTAAAAGTTCTCTGAGTGTAGCTCATAGCTACATGACACAATGGCCGAGCGCCTGGTTCACACAGCCTTACCCCTGCTTGTTGGGCGACCTGGGGAAGTACCTGCCTCATGGGGTTGCTGTGAATCAATTAACTGAAAGAATGAGTTAATACCGAACAGCAGCCGACACCCAGTAAGCATCTTATAAGTATTTGCTAGTGATAATAAAAATGACAGTTGAGGGCAGCGCCTGTGGCTCAAAGGAGTAGGGCGCCGGCCGCATATGCCAGAGGTGGTGGGTTCAAACCCAGCCCCGGCCAAAAACTGTAAAAAAAAAAAAAAAGACAGTTGAGATTCTTCCCTCTCCATTTTCACTGCGCACATGCCCCCCCCCACCTGTGCAACCAGTCCCCACATCCCAAATCCACTTGCTAAATTTTCCTTCAATCATTCTATGTACATTTGTCTCTCCAATCTGCAGTGCCACAGTGGTGGACTCAGTCAACTGCGGATCAAAAGTATTTGGGAAAAAAATAAAAATACAACAATAAAACATACAATTAAAAATACATATGGTATATGTAACACCTACTTATATAACACCTGCATTGTTTTAGGTATTCTCAATAATCTAGAGATGATTTAAAGTGTAAGGGAGAGTGTGTGTAGGTTAAATGCAGATATTACCCCATTTTCTATATGGGACTTACACATCTGTGGATTTTGTTATCGGAAGGGTCCTATGACCAATTCTCCATGGATCCTGAGGGACAACACTATTTCTGATTCTTCAAACACCACCTTATTTCAGATCACAAGGTAACACAATTTTTGTTCAATATTTTTTTCTCTGAATCCACACAGAGCCTTGCACATGGTAGGTGCTTAATGCTAGAAGAATCAATGAATGAATAAAAAAAAAATCAGCCTTCCAATCCTGCACCTCCTGCCTCTTGCTAGCTGTGTTACTTCTGGCAAGTGAACAAACCTCTCTGAGCCTTCACAACAAAATTAGGAAGATTAGAACTGAATGCCCTTGCCTTCTCATAGCTGATATCTACTTATTGCTCACGACAAGGCGTGTATATCCACAGTCTTCTGTCCTGGCTGAGTTCAGATTGCCCCCAATACAAATATTTCTTGGTCATCCTTTGTGTTTTTGGATATTGCAATGTGTTGGGGACATAGCAAATAAGCAAGTGTGCCCTTAGTGCACACTGTTTTGAGTGTGGGCTCTAATTAAACCTGTAATTATAATCTTCCATCATAGATACAGTAGCTGCCTGTGAGCTTTCTTCCCAAGGTGGGGAGAGGGAGGCCTCCAGTTGTCAGGACATGGCTTTCGAGCAAGCCTTTCTCTCATGCCACCAGCTCCATCACTTTCCCTTCCTTAGAGGCGCCCTTTGTTTTCATTTTCTGAAATGACATGGCAGCCTGCCTTTTATTTGTTCATCCTGCCAAAGCCCCGCAGGTACTGGCAGGCTGGCCTTTGAAGGGGAGGTGGGTGGGCTGTGGGTGGCTTGATTCATTTTCTAGCTAAGCTGGGAGCTTGTGAGCATGTCCTCAGGAGGGAAGTGGGGGGCTCCCAGAGGAAACCTGGGAAATGGCCTGAGCTGGGAAGAGATTCCTACAAAGGAAAAACTAGTTGGAAGAACCAAATGAAATTTGCCTTTGGAAGTTGGGGAGATACTTGCTGCCCAGGGAGGGGGTGCAGGCTGGGCCTCCTGGGAAGGGTCCAGGAGGTGAGGGGCAGCAGGTCCAGCTGGAGTGAGCTGACAGTCAGTGGAAGCTAGTGTCTGGTGCAGATTCTCAGGCGTGTGTCCGTCTGGGCATGTGGAACATGTTCCATGTCGCGATGGCCGTGATGAAGCAGGTGCAGGGCACTGGAGGGACAGAATGGGGGCTGTGTCTGAGTCAGGGAGGTCAGAGACCACTTCCACGAGAGTGGAGCCCATGCGCTGAGACGTGAAAGGTGAGTGGGAGTTATTTAGCTGAACGGTTTGAGTTATCACTGTTTATAAGTTTTTATATTTGGGCCTTCGTTGCGCAGAGGGGACTTAACCCCTCTTCTCTGCTGTGGCACGCTGACACTCATGGGTCAGGCGACGGATGTGTGATGTATCTATTTTCCTTTATCTCTCACCTCTCCTCCCATTTCACTGCTCCCCCGGAGGCAGCCACTTTAATAGATCTTAACCCTGTTCTGAAATAAGTATGTATTTCGGAGAAATAGGAAATGTTGGTTTTGAAGAGCGTGTATGTTTAATTACGAAAACGGTATCATGCTCTCATCGGTTTCTGCTCTTTCCTGCTGCTGCGCGTTGGGAATCTTCCCAGGCTGCTTTCTGCCCACTTACTTTACAACTGACTCCTTCGTACCTGTGTCCCTCCTCGTGGGCACCTGGGGTAGCTCCTGCTTTGTGTCGCCCTGGGCAAGGCTGGCAGGAACATTCTCACCTGTGTCCTTGTATTGCTCTGGGTTAAGAGTCTGTCTCAGGTTCCCCTGAAAGCAGCACCTGAGACAAAAACCTGGGAGCAGTTACTTCATTTGGGAGGTGATTTCAGGCAGTGCTGAGCAAGTAAGAAACTGAGAGGGGGAATAGAGATAGGGCAGTGAAGTGTGCTTTAATGAGCTGTTTACTTACGTGGTCACCTGAGCTTAGTGTCACTGTGGACCACTGCAGGTCACTGAGACGAGACCTCAGTGGGAGCAGGTCCCCACCCTAGCTCCTGGCATCTGTCCTTTGCTTCTCCTCTCCCTCCTGTCTTTCTTCCACTATGCTCTGAGGACACAGCAGTGAACACGGCAGATGCGTCCTGGCTCACGTGGAGATTATATTCTACTGGGGAGAGACTGATAATTAACAAGCAAAATTAGTGGTGATTTCAGACTGGAAAGTGCTGTGAAGAAAATAAGACATGGTTATGGACTAGAGAGTGTCTGGCACAGAAGTCCAGGTGAGGTAAGAAGGAACCAGCCATGCAAGGGTCTGGAAAGAGTGTTTCAGGCAGAGGGAACAGTCAGTGCAAAGGCCCTGCGCTGGGAATCTGCTTGTTCTAGTCAAGGAGAGGACTGAGTGTGGGGCAGGGTGGCAGAAGGTGAGGTCAGAGAGGCGAGCAGTGGTTGGATCATCCAGAATGTTGCAGTCCTCGATTGGATGTCAGACAGGACCTTACTCTCCTTATGCTCATTGGGCTGCTTTATCCTTCTAAAAAATTCTGACACTCCTTCTAACTCTGTAATGCATAGTTCTAAAATCACATCAGAATGTTGTAGAAGGTTATCTCTAACAACATGAAAACTCCTTAGAGGAAATTTGTTGTCCAGCCTCCTGTTAGGGTCAGAATTTTGCTCCTGCGTCCTTCACTGATGGTCATCCCAGCTGGGCTTGTACACTTATGGTGACAGGAGCTTGGGCAACAGCCCATTTAGGACTCTTTGGTTGGAAGTGACAGGGTATGCATAAAGGGAGTATGTTAGCTCATATGACAGAAAACATAAGGTGCGGCTTCAGGTAGGGCTTGCTGCAGATCCCAAATGGTGTTGTTAGGAGTCAATGTCTTTCTCCATCACTGCTCTGCTTTCTCTGTGTCGACTCCATTCTCAGACAGACTTTGCTGGATCAGCATAAGACCCCTATTAGCCAACAGTTTGAAAGAATGCCTATTCTTGAACAATCTGGGCACTTAGGGTCACTTGTTCTAAATAATAAAAGAGCCACTGACATTAAAATAAAATAAAACATTTACAGTGATCCATGTAACCTAAACATTTGTACCTCCTTGAGAGTTTGAACTAAAAAAATGAACACTTACCTATCTATAAATGTGAATATGTGCATGTATATTAACGTGTAAGGTTTTAGTTTACTGAGTTTTCCAGATGTGACATTTTTCCTTTGCCTCCTCTCCCCAAAGCATAACTATAAATTTTATATTTCCCACATTTAGGAATGAGCAGTGATTTTCCAGGGGTCTAGAGAGTAAAACTCAAAACAGTGAAAGCATTTGGTCTTCCACTGTTAAGTATAATTTTTAGTTCTAGACTTTGTTGAGGAAACTCTATCAAGTTGAGGAAGCGCTTCTTGCTCCCCAGTTTTCTGAAAGTTTTTATTTTGAACAGTTGTTGAATGTTTTCAGCTACCTATATCTGAAAAAAAAATGTTTTCAAATATTTGCAAACCATGTGTCTGAGAAAGGACTAGCATCTGTAATATAAAATTAGCTGTATCATTTGAGATGACCATGTGATTTTTTCCCCTTAGGTTTGTAAATATGGTAGATCGTGCTGGTTGATTTTTGAGAATTGAACAAGCCTTGTATCTTTGGCAGAAAGCCCACTTGGTCATGGTACCTAATTTTGTTTTATGTATTGTTGATACGTATTTTGTTATAGATTTCTGTTTCTTTATTCACGAGGGATATTAATTTAAACTTTTCTTTTTTTGTACTGCCCTTGTCTGGTTTTGGTTTCAAGATAGTAGTAACTTCCTTAAATGAATTGGGAAGTTTTCTCTTCCTTTTCTGTTTTCTGGATGAGATTGTGTAGCGTTTGTGTTAATTTTCTCTAAACATTTGATAGAATTATCCAAGAGAATCATCTGGGCCTAGACATTTCTTGGGGATTTTAAAATTATTAATTTGATCTCTTAATAGTTATGGGACTATTCAAGTATCTATTTAATATTGGGTGAACTGTGGTAGTTTCTCTTTTTGAGGAATAGGTCCATTTCATCTATAGTCTCCTACAAACTTATGTGTGTATAGTTATTTCTAGTATTCCCTTTATTATTCTTTTGATGTTGGCAGGATCTGTGCTACTCCCTCTTTCTTTTCTGTATTTGTAACTTGCGTCTTCTTCTCTCTTTTTTCTTTATTAGTCTTGTTAGAGGATTTTCAATTTTACCAATTAGTCTTGTTAGAGGATTTTCAATTTTACCAATCTTTTGTTTCATTGATCTCTATTGGGTTTTTCTGCTTTCAATTTTGTTATTTTCTGCTCTTCGTTACCGTCTTGATCTATTTGGGTTGCTATTACAAAATGCCCAAGACTGAGTAACAGTTTTGGAGGCTGGAAGTCCAAGATCCAAGTGCCAGCAGGTTTGGTGTCTGGTGAAGGCCCCGTCTGTGTTCTGCAGATGGCACCTTGTTGCTGTGTCCTCTGGAGGGAGTGAACACTGTGTCCACACAGGACAGAGGAAGAGAAGGTCAGAAAAGGGCCTCCTTAGTTCCCTCCAGCCCTTTGAAGAGGTTGCTAATTTCTTCATGAGGGCTCTTCCTTGGTGGCCTGATCACCTCCTGAAAGCTCCCCCGGTAATGCTGTTGCATTAGGGATTAAATTGCAACGTGAATCTTGGTAAATTGCAACGTGAATCTTGGAGGGAACACAAGCATCCAAACCCCAGCACTTGTTTCCCTGTTTGTGCTTTCTCTTACTTTATTTTGCACTTATTTTTCTAGTTTCTCGATATAGGAAATTACATTAATAATTGGATACCTTTCTTTGTTTCTAATGCCAAGTGCTGCTATTACTGTGTTCCACAAAGTTTTATGTGCTGTGTTTTCATTTTCTTTCAGTTTTCTGTGTTATTGGCTTTCTTCTGAGACTTCCTCTTCAATCCAGGGATTATTTAGAAGTGCGTTGTTTAGTTTCCAAGTGTTTAGAGATTTTCTTGTTTTCTTTTTGCTACCAATTTCTAGTTTGATTCTGTAGCAGTCTTTGAATACACTTGGTATGATTTCAATTCATTTAAATTTGATGAGATTTGCTTTATGACTTGGGATATGGCCTATTTGTGTATGCGTTTTGTGGGTACTTGAAAAGAATGGGTACTCTTATGTTCTTGGGTGGAATGTTCTATAAATGTCAATTGAATTCTGTTGGTTGATGATATTTTGGAGTTCCACGTCCTTGCTGATTTCCTGTCTGGTTGTTATTATTATCAGTTCTTAAGAGAGGGATGTTGAAGTTTCAGACTATGAGCTTGTATTTGCCTGGTTTCCTTTTCAGTTCTGTTAGGTAAACTTTGCTGAATGTATTTTGTAGCTCTATAGTTTGGTGCACACACATTTAGGATGGCTGTGTCTTCTTTGTGGATTGCCCTTTTGTTATTATAATTATATGATGTCTCTTTCTGTCTCTGGTAATTTTTTTTTTTTTGTTCTGCAGTCTTTAACTGAAATTAATATAACCACTCCTGTTTTCTATTGGTTAATAATTGTATGACTTTGCCCATCAGTTTGCTTTCAATTTACCTATATCATTATGTTCAAAGTGAGATAGATTCATTCATTCATTCATTCATAGACAGAGTCTCACTCTGTTGCCCAGTCTAGCGTGCTGTGGTGCCAGCTTAGTTCACTGCAACCTCAAACTTCAGGGTTCAAACAATCCCTCTGCCTCAACCTCCTGAAAAGCTGGGACTATAGGTGCTTGCCACCACACCTGGCTAACTTTTCTAGTTTTAGTAGAGGGGTGGGGGTCTCACTGTTGCTCAGTTTGGTCTCCAACTCCTGAGCTCATGTGATCCTCCCACCTCAGCCTCCTTGAGTGCTAGGATTACAGACATGAGCCATGGAGCCCTGCCCAAAGTGAGTTTCTGATAGGCAGAATATGGTTAGGTCATGTTTATTAATCTGCTTTGCCAATCTCTGAATTTATCCCATTTATATTAATTATTATTGTGTTAGGACTTATGTCTACCATTTTAGATTTTGCTTTGCATTTTTTTTTTTTTTTTTGCAGTTTTTGGTCGGGGCTGGGCTTGAACCCACCACCTCTGGCATATGGGGCCAGTAGCCTATTCCTTTGAGCCACAGGCTCAGCCCTTGCATTTTTTCCTTCCGTTTTACATTTATATTTTTGTCCCTTGCCTTGTAGTAGTTCACTTGAACAATATTCAGAATTCCATTTTGATTTCAGCACGGTCTTTTTGAGAGTATCTTTTTGTGTAGCATTTTTAGCAGTCGCTCTAAGTATTACTTTATATACACATAATTTATTACAATCTCCTGGTGGTTCATCATTTTCCCAGCCTGAGGTAAGTGTAGAAGCCTTTCCTCCTTTCCCGTTATTTTGCCTTCTCTGTTTATCATATCATTGTCTCCAGCATTCCCTCCCTGTACATGTGAGATCGTATCAGATGTTACAATTTTTGCTTCTTGCGTTCCTTCTTTCTGATGTCCCATGATTCCTTTATTTAGCGTTTCCTCTCTGTTTTGAGAATTTCCTTTAGCTATTCATTTAAGATAGCTCTGTCGTGGACACATTCTTTTCATTTTTCTTCATCTGAGGATGTCTTGATTTCCCCTCCGTTCCTGAAGGGTATTTTCTCTGTCTTGTCAGGGCTTTTTTCCAGCTCTTGAAAAATAGCGGGTCACTTCTGTTTGGTCTTCAGGAGTCTGGATGAGAAATTCGCTGTCCTTCAATTTGTTTTCCCTCTGTACGTAAGGTGTAGTCCTCCTGCTGCTTTCAGCAGTTTTTTTTCTTTTGGTTTTCAGAAGTTTAATTATGGTGCATCTTCACATAGATTTCTTTGGATTTATTCTGTTGGAGATTCACTCAGTTTTTGAAGTTGTAGATTTATGTGCTTTATTTTTTTGCCAAATTTGAGGTTTCAGTCATTGTTTCTTGAAATAGCTTTTCACCTCTGTCCTTTCCCCCTCTCTCCTTCCAGAACTCCAGAGGCACAATGTTAGATCTTTTGTTACAGAACCACAAGTCCATGAGGCTCTGTTAATTTCTTTTCACAGTCTATTTTCTTGCTGTTGTTCAGATTAATAATTTCTACCATTCTATTTTCTAGTTTTCTAATTATTTCCTCTGTTCCCTTTATTCTGCAGTTGAGAACATCCCCTGAGCTCTAAGTTCTGGTTATCGAATTTTTCAGTTCTGGATTCTTTTATTTTTTCTCATTTTGGGGGGGCGCCTTTTCTAAGGCAAGTTCTAAACTATTATTTGGTTGATCTCTCTGTCTTCTATTTCTTAGTGGAGGCTTTCTGCTTTTTCATTTGCCTTCTATATGTGTTTGTAATTGCTCACGGAGGTGTTTTCATCCTGGCTGCTTTAACACCTTCGTGAGATAGTTCCATCACCTGTGCCATCTTGGCGTTGGCATCTGCTGATTGTCTCTTCTTCATTTAGTTTGAGATTGTCCTGGTTCCTGGTATGATGAGTGATTTTCTATTGAATCCTGGATACTTTTGCATCGTGAAGACTGTGGATCTTTTTTTTTTTTTTTTTAAATTTTTTGTTGACTGTGGATTTTATTTAAGTCTCCTGTTTTCACTGGCCTTCTCTGGCACCACCCCAGTAGCAGAGATGGGGTGGGGGCTGCCACATCACTACCAGGTGGAGGGAGAAGGCCATATCCCCCACTTGGCCTCTGCTGACACTTGGGAATGAGCTCCTTGTTATTGCTGGGTGGGGGTGAAATTCTGGTCCCTCACATGGTCTCCATTGACAGAGGTACGGGGGTGTTGTTGTTATTGTTAGAAATGGTGGAAGTCTTGACTTTGCAGTAGCCAGGCATTCCCCCCGCCCCTTACCCACCCAGGTGTTCCTCACAAGAAGACCATGTCAGCCAAGTGGAAGTCCAAGCTCCCTCAGTGGCATCCACTGACACCGTGGAGGGAACAACCTCATTATTGGCCAGCAAAGATAAGATTCCCTATTCATTGGCAGCACCTATAGCGCAGTCAGCAGGGCGCCAGCCACATATACCTAGGGTGGCAGGTTTGAACCTGGCCCAGGCCTGCTAAGCCACAATGACAACTGCAACCAAAAAATAGCTGGGCGCTGTGGTGGGTGCCTGTAGTCCAAGCTACTTGGGAGGCTGAGGCAAGAGAATTGCTTAAGCCCAAGAGTCTGAGGTTGCTGTGAGCTGTGACGTCACAGCACTCTACCAAGGGTGACAGCTTGAGACTCTGCCTAAAAAAAAATAAAAAAAAAGATCCCCTATTCAGACTTCTTTGATACCACCACCACCACTTTGGAGCTGGAGTACTTCCTTACTGCTTTACCTGTATGGCCAGGCAGGCTGTCCACTTGGTATTTTCTGGTGTGGAGGGTGGTGGAGCCTTGTGTTTATTCATTTTATTGTGTTTGGCAGTAATTCTGTAGCTATTATCTAAAAGTTTTCTGTCTTACTAGGTGGTCCTGGTCCTGGTCCTTTGGCTTTTATGATGCTTATTTTTGTCTGAGACTCTTGTTTTCCTGAGTTCCCAGTCTTCTTTAACAATAAGCTGAGATGTATGAGGTGGAAAAAAAGAAAAAAATAAAGAAACGACCCAGGGAACTATGAACTACTATGTTGTTCTTTGAGTTCCAAGTTCCTTAGCTGGTCTGTCTTTTTTACCTTTCAGAGGCTTCTTATGCTTGTTTTAAATATAATATCCAAGGTTTTTATTGGTACTTAGTGGAAGGAAAAGGGAAAAAAGTATATCTACTACATTTTCCCATAAGCAGAAATATGGCTGCCTCGATTTGAATGTTTTTTTCTATCTTGAGCTTGAAATCTTCCTTCACATAAGAGCCACAATTGACCCCAGCCTGGCTCCTGGAATTTTCTCAAACCAAGTAAACTCATCTTTTTTCCAACAGCCCTTTGGATATTGGGAGACTGTGATCATGCCTTACCCTCCTCTTTAGGCCTGAGGCATTGTTTCTGCAGTAATTTCTCAGGGCTCTTTCTCAGGGCCAAAGCCCACCAACCCTGCACTGTGTAGCTTGTTTGATGTTTGAGAATGTGGAAGAATGCAGATGCTGTCTCTGTCCTTTCTATGGTCTAGAATTCATGTAATTATTCATTATTTTCTGTCCCTTTTTCCCCTCTGACCTCCTCTCCTCCATCCCTTAGTTATAAGTGCTCCCTTCCAGCCACACTGACCTTGAATGTTCCACGGATATTTCTGCCTCAAGGCCTTTGTACTTGGTCTTGCCTCTGCTGGAAAAAGCTCTTTCTGTGAATACTTTCATGTTCCCTCCCATCCATCTGACTTACCAAGCCATCTCATGAACAGAGAACTTCTCTGACCTCTTTATATAAAATAATCTCCTACCCCCAGAAGTCTTTTACCCTTCCTCTGATTTATAGTTCTCCAACTACTTACACCATTTGTTATGGACTGGATGTTCATGTCCCCCATATTGATGTGTTGGAATCCTAACCCTTAATTTGACTGTATTAGGAGTTGGGGGGTAATTAGGTCATGGGGGTGGAGACTTAATGAATAGGATTAATGGCCTTATAAGAAGAGACAGAGAGATGATTTTTCTCTTGGTTATGTGAGGTTACAACACGGCAGATGGTCCTCTGAGAACCGAGAAGAATGCCTTCACCACACACTGGATATTACGGTGTCCCAACCCTGGACTTCAGCCTCCAGAACTGAGAGAAATACATGTTTATTGCTGAAGCCACCCTTTTTATGATATTCTTGTTATCCAACTACTTACCCCATTTGTTACGTCCCTTTTCTGTTCTTTCATATGATTATTATATGAAAGGGCACTAATCTGAAGGGCCTGAACTGATGAAGACACACTTAGTTGAGTATTAAGTACTCACTAGTCTGTTTATTCACTGTCTGCAGAATCGAGAGGGCAGGGACTTTATTTACAGTGCTTAGAATGGTGTCTGAAACATAGTAAACCTGCTATAGGTATTGTTGGGTGAATAAATGCTTCATACCAGGCAACTGTGCTAGATGCTGGAGAGCCCTAATCTCTGCCTTCATCAAACTCAGTGCTGAAAGTTGGATATGAAATAGCTAATAATCACATGAATAATTAATCATATTTAAATGCTATGAAGAAAAAACACAGAGTATTATAAAAGCACCAAATAGGCTGGTTGATAAAAGTTGTTTTTAACTTTTTTTTTTTTTTTTGAGACGGAGCCTTAAGCTATCCACCTGGGTAGAGTGCTATGGCATCACAGCTCATAGCAACCTCCAACTCCTGGGCTCAAGCGAGTCTCCTGCCTCTGCCTCCCAAGTAGCTGGGACCACAGGCGCCCGCCACAATGCCCGGCAATTTTTTGGTTGCAGCCATCATTGTTGTTTGGCGGGCCTGGGCTGGGGATTTGAACCCACCACCTTAGGTGATATGTGGCTGGCGCCTTAGCCGATTGAGCCACAGGCGCTGAGCCAAAAGTTGTTTTTAAGAGCTACATGTATATTTGATCATAAATACCAATTTATACAAATCATTCACCCAGCATTTATTGAGCACCTGTTTTATGTTAAATGCTGTATCAGGCACTGTGTATTCACTGTCTTACTTACTTTGTGGAGTAACTCCATCTCTGAAGCTGCCTGCCTTAGGTCAGACCTCCGCGTTGCCATTTCTGACTGCAGAGGCAAGTCACTGAACTTCTGCCTTGCTTTCCTCATTTAAAAAAAAATGAGAACAAATCATCGTACTTACCTCCTAATTGAGTGAGTTATTATATTTTCCCATTTTATTCGTGGAGACATTAAGGCTCAGAGGAGATAAATAATTTGCTGAGATGCCAGGCACAGAACTCTGTCCCTCATCTCCCTGACTCCTGAATTCTCATTGTCCCAGTCAATGCATTATTCTGCAGAAACACACCTCATCCCTAATCTATTGCTGTAATATTTATAACAATGCCACAACTCGTTTTTTTTTTTGCTGCTTCAATGAATCACCTTCTGATACTTTTGATTTCCAAGAGCAAAATGCCACCTCGATTTCTATTATCTGCCTGAGCCGAGGAACAATCCCCAGGTCTACTCTTTGCCTGGATGCTTTTTCCCCCCCATCCCTTATGGCCTGTGCTGCCTGATATACAGCAAAATGGGTTTGTGATTTAGCGGCAGAAAAGGTTAACTCTAAATAATGATCAGAAAGTTAAAATATAGAGCCAGAATGTTGCTTTAGTTTTTATAGGTTTTAAATAATTTTGCCTCCTTCCCTGAAGGATTTAGCATAATTCAATGAGAAAATTGCATTCAGATCCTGTGGGCTGCTCTGACGTGACTGAATTGCAATGAGCAGAAGAGGTGCAAAGTGTCTTTCTGGCAATGAACCTGACTGAGCCATGAGCTCAGAGAGGAATGACCCTGGGGAACGTCCTGGCTCCCCTGGACTCCCCAGTCTAGTCCCGGGGAACAGGCCAAGGGGTGCAGCTGGAGTGAGAGAAGTGGAGAGAGGGCATGCTCCTGGAGGAATGCACTGGACCCACGCAGCCCAGAAAAAGTCAGTCCTTCTCCCATCTCCGTCTGTGCCCTCAGCTCCGGGTTGCCACCTTTGTTGGAGCGGTGGGATCCCATCCCGGTGGCTTACCAAATGTATGAATTAGGATTCTGTCCGGCTGCCATTAACAGAAAACTTCACACTGGTTTAAAGAGATAAGGGTGTAGCTATTTAATTTATTCCCTTTTGTGTAACAAGAAAAATGTGGGAGTACTCTGAGGCTCGTGCACATCACCAAGAGGCCACCGAGGACTCGCATCTGCTCTCCTTCCCTTGCAGCCCTCATCGCCACACAGTCAGTGCATCGCAGGGTTGTGGTGGAGATTACATTGAATTGATATATGTAAAGTCCTTGGTGTGGTTCTTGCTTGGTTCATAGTAAATGCTACATAAGCGCTTTTTTTTTTTTTCTTAAGTCAAGAAGCTTATTTTAATCTGATTTTCCACATGGTGGGTCAGAAACATTTCTTTCCATAGCAGTAGAGATGAGCTTCATATGTGTTTTAATGGGCACATAATGCTATGGGCTAAGCATTATTGCTTAGCAGATCTTCTGTTGTTGGATAGGTAGGTGCTAGGTTGCTTGTGTCGCATCATTATAAATATCCTCATCCGTACATCTTTTACACTCATCCAGTGCTTTTTCTATTATTTATTTTTAATTTTTAGAGCGCTTCCTGGTTCCTGATATGAGTGATTTTCTATTGAATCCTGGATATTTTTGCTGTGAGGGACTGGGGATCTTATTGAAGTCTCCTGTTTTTGCTGGTGTTCTCTGGCACCACTCCAGTCATGGAGACTGTGTGTGTGTTGCCTCATTACTACAAGGTGAAGGCAGAAATCCAGAGACAGGGTTATGCTATCTTGCCTAGACTGGGCTTGAACTCCTGGCCTCGAGAGATCCTCCCACCTCAGCTTCTGCAATAGCTGACATTACATGTTCAAAAGCCTCCACACTCAGTCAATTCAATGATTTTTCCATGGACAGATTACACTAGGGCCTGCAGTGTGCGGGCATGCATATGTGTGTGCACATGTGCTCAAGTGTGCCTGTGTGGGAAGACTCTGGGCAGGTGTATAAGTTATCCATGGTCCTCCCTCCTGGCTGAACTATTAGCTGAAGATCTACTTTGGAGCACTAAAGGGAGTTGTCTCTGCCCTGTCCTCACACAAAGCCTGGTTCTGGCTTCACTGCAGTCAGGGCTGTCATTTCCCAAGGCGAGGGGCGTGGACTCCTTAGAATAGGGTACAGTCAGCCCCTTTGGCTCCCTGGCCTCTCTTAATTCAGGATCTCAAAAATGAGCGTCCTGATGCTCTCCAAAGCTGGATTCTTTAAAGATCCTGAGCTGAGAGGTTCCAAAGTCAGGTGATGAAATCAGTAGATGTGGCTGCTTCAGAAGGTGAACTCTTAATAATAACAGCTGCTGTTTGCTGAATGCTTCCTATGTGCCAGCACTGTGCTAAGCACCTTGCGTGCCTCGGAAAATCACAATGATCTTAGGAGGTGGATGATACTGATATTCGGATTTTTCAGAGGAGGTAACTGAAGCTCAGCATGGTCAAGTAGTTCGTTCAAGGTCATGGGATGAACAAGAGCTACATCTTGGAACCTGGAGCTTGGGCTATTAACGCTTGGGTTTTACTGCTGCTGCCTGGCCAAAGACCTTGATCCCCATGACCTTCCACATGTAGGGGCATTATATGATCGATGAATGTGGACATGCTCATGTTTCATCCCCATGGGGTAGTCTGTGTGATCTGCACCCTCAAAGCAACATTTTTTGTTAGACTTTGTAGGTAGGAGACTGGATCTGAAGAGTTTTTGTTCTCATGAGCCACTGAAAAGGATATTTTGGACATTCCCTTATGTCAAATGAAGCCTCTTGTTCACTGTCCACATAAAATATCAATTCCTTGCGACCAGGCTTCATTGCAAGAGCCCTTTTCTGTGGAGATGCCTCAGGATTCGACCACTCAAAACCCAAGGCGATGTAACCACTTGGAAGTTGGGAATGTTCTGGTTAGCTGCGGGCTGCACATTCTTGGTTACCATAAGGATTGTAGCTGGGAAACTGAACAGTGGATGTTAACATATGAACATTCTGCCCAACATAAATCAATTGAAGAAGCAGTTTACCTGTAGCTAGTAATGAATAATAAAATGATAAGATGAGGCTGGGTCAGAGATAGCCAGCTGGCTTTTGAAAATGTGTGCTCACCTTTGCCTTGTGTGGAGTTGTTGCTGAGAGGTCTTTTATCCCTCGGTGTTCCTGGGTGCAGGGTGGTTACACGACTAGATCCACCCATGGATTGTGAATAAGCCTGATTACGGCTACTTTAGAAGTAGGCTGAGTTTTCTGTTTTATCTTTTTGTATGTCCTGTGGCACGTGGAGGAGTCTGGGTGTCTAGTCCTTTGAATGCACTGTCACCAATGACCAGGGACACTCACGTCAGGTGAGGACAACTGAGTGAAGGTGTTTTGAGTGGCAAATGGAAAAAGAGAACAGCAATGACTTGGGACAGAGCAGCTTCTCTGTGTGAAGCTGTTTCCTGGGGCCTTGGAGCACCCTGAGCTGACTGTGGCCACCAGGGTCAGTCATCCTTGGCAGAGGGGTGGGGGGGTGGGGTGGTTGGTAGGGGTCCTGTTGGGTGTGGAGGTGGTGGGGGCTCAAAGCATGTTTGGGGGAAGTGATCTTTCCAAAGGAAATGCCAGAGGAGCAATTCCAGGTTGTGACTTAGGAAATGCTGAGGTCAAACACCAAGTCCAAGGAAGAGACTTGGGTGAGATGGAGGAAAGACACAAGAAGAGCTTCAGAGAGGTGCAATCCCAGAGCCAGGCAGGGATGAAGCCAGAGCACCCAAGACAATGAACAGAAACGGGGTGACATGCACTGGATTAGTTGGTACTGATGGCGGAGCTTGACTCAAGGTGCAGAGAGGAAGGATGACCAGCATCTCTCCTACACACGGATGGGAGATGGGGCAGAGGCTTGGACCTTCCAAGACAGGATCTCGTGCTACACATTCTTGGAAACTGAAATGAAAATTGATGGCAGTGGGCCTGAGGCAGGGCTGGCAAACCCTCCCACTGCAGCCTGGGGCTGAAAGCCTTCCGAGGGCAGTGTCCCTCTGCTGTGGCCTGCTGGCAGCCATATCTCCATCTTCTGAAACAGTGCCCTGATTTTCCTTTCTCCTGCTAAATCCTGTTGGCTGCCTTCTGGTCTCCAGAGTTGGTGACTGACCATGCCTGACCATCTAGCACAGGCTGCCCATCCTCACATCAGCAACTGATTCAGGGATGGGCATGTCACCCGAGTCAGAGCGATGACAGCCAGCACTGGGACTTCTGCTGGACCTATTAAAAAAGAGGTTCTCTGTCCATCAGGGTTGCTGAGAAGGTAGAAGAAAGCCTGGAGATGTTGTAAGCCACATTTCAAAGGGGGCATTGCTGGAGTATGACTGCAGCACAGAGACACCATCCTTTGGAATCTGGAGACAGCAACACTTGAAGCCAAACTTGGAAGTTACACATGCCAGCAAATCCCCCCTAATCAATTAAACCATTTTAAGTTGGGGTCTTTTGCGTATAACCAAAAGAATCCCAACTGACTTAGGGTTTTCTCTTCTCGTCTCTGCCATCTCCTGGGCCATATTTTTGATTTTCTTCCTTCAAAAATTTTATAAATGGATCTTTATGAAAAGGTTTCCCTGAGAAGGCCTCCATCAATTCAGGTTCAGCAAGTTTCCGTGGGTACACCGCGTGCCCCTGCTTTGATGAACATACTTCTCCCCCTTTCCTGATGAACATACTTGCTTTCCAGAGAAAACCTCTGAATTTCCAGTTTTGATGCCACGTCTCTATGGCACTGAGCGCCTGTTTTGAGGCAGGCACCCTCCACACACCCATGTCTCACTTAATCTTCAGTCTTGGGAGGGAGGTTCCTTGTGCCTATTTCCTACCTCTGAAATGAAGCCTCCTCCTCCTCTCTCTCCCTCCTTTCCTCCATCCATCTCTCTTGTTTTGCCTTCCACTGACATTTTTTTCCAGCACCTACTAAGCGCTTGGAGCTGCGCCAAGTTCAGATTTTCTCTTCACATGTAATACCCTCCTGAGATTGATGATTAAGGCGTTTTCTGGTTTGGGTTTCAGATCAGTAAACTTTAAAAGAAGAGATGCCAGGCTGAGAGGGCAAAGACCTTGGAAGCAACTTGCCCAGTTCCCAGTGTTAGGTAGAGAGCTAGAAATCCAGTTCTAAGGAAAAAGGCCAAGGGCAGCCCACCTGAATCTCACCTCAATCCTATCTAGAGAGATTTCTCACACCTGGGGAGGAGGGAGCACCCTACTAATCTGACAATCAAAAGTTAGCATGCCAACTCCCTCTAGCCCAGGAGCCGAATATCATAAGTATGAAAGAGTTTTAAAAATAGCCAGGCATTGTGGTGGGCACCTGTAGTCTCAGCTACTTGGGAGGCTGAGGCAAGAGAATCACTTCAGTCCAAGAGTTTAAGGTTGCTTGAGCTGTGACACCGCGGCACTCTACCAAGCATGACATTGTGAGACTCTGTCTCAAAAGAAAAAGAAAAAGAAAGTGACCCAGAACAGCCTTAAGGCTAATTATCATGTCTTTAACTTAAATCTACACTGTGGTCCACAGCCCCCCAGTGGGCTTTCAGAGAGGCTCATGGGAGGTCCACATGCGTAGTTAGACTCTAGTTCCAAGGTGAATCACAAGGTAGACCCAACCCCGGCACTATAAAACAAAACCGGGGCCCTAAGGAAAGCTTCTGTGTCTCAATAATGGGGGCCAGTTGCTGTCTATGACGAAGGTACCTTGCTTTGTAAACATTCTTACTTTGTAAACCCATCTTTATCTTCCTTAATAAACTTTGTTCCATGCTTGCCTTACTTTGGGGTGTTTGGTCATTTTTCTGCCAAGAGCACCCCAAGAAACCAAGGTCACACACAGGTGCCTGAAGCCTTTTCAGGAAATAGGCAGCTGCCTTGAAACCTAGTACCAGTGGGTACCAGGGTCAGGGACTATCAGACAGACAGAGGGACGTAAACCCAGCAGGAACCCCCAACTCAGGCGGTTATTTGCACACAAGCAGCCTAGAGAGAGTAGAGAGGTTCCCCCAGCATAGTCTTCCTTCTCCGGAACTCCAGGGCCGGGCCGGGGGTCTGGTAGTATCCGGGGTACATGCTCCCCACTCCCCACTCCCAGCTGCTCAGAGTCCTCCCTGGCTACAAGCGGAGTTCCCGCTTCAAGGAAGAAAGCCAAGGGCAGTCACACATGATTCACCACCGTCCTCGAAGGCTTTCAGAATTGTCCTCTTTAAAAGAAGCCAATTTATTTTTTATTCAAAATCCATACGAAACAATTGAACAATAAAACTGTCAGCCTCACTGTCTCTTTCAGTGAGGAAACACGATCACCTCTGAAATTAAGCCTTCCCCTCCCTCTCCTTCCCTCCTATCCGCTTCCCTCTTTCTTATCCTACCTTCCATTAACACTTTTTTCGAGCACCTACTAAGCGCCAGGACCTGTGCCAAGTCTATATTTCCTTTTCATGGGTAATTCCCTCCTGAGTTTTATTTTTAAGACATTTTCTGGCTTCCAAACTTGGAACAGCCTCTCAAGCATCAGAGAGGTTTCAGATCAACAAACTTTAAAAGAAGAGTTGCCAGGCTGAGAGGGCAAAGACCCAGGCTTTAAGACCAGCTCTGTGATCTGCCAGTTGTGTGACCTTGGACAGGGATGACTGTCTCTGCTCCTGAATCTCTTCATCTGAGAATTGGCATGAAGACCCTTATGCTGTGCACTCCCCTCTCTGGAATGGTCTGTAAGAGAAGGTCCTCGCCTTGGTGCCATTCACTGCTAGCACCTAGAGCAGCGTGTGGCACCAAGCACTAGGCTCAATGCACTTGTGGTGAGTGAATGAATAAAGGTCTGGGTTAGAACACTCATTCGGAAAGACCAAGAATCTCGATCCTAGGCCCCCACAAGCCACCGGGCCTAGAGTCATGGGGCTCACCCCCCGAGGCAGGACCCTCTGTTTGCAGAGTCTTAAATCACTGGGGTGGAGGGTGTAGGGCCCAGGCTGTTAAACTGACATGAGGCTGTGCTGACTAGGCTGAGCATGGGTGGGTGTGCGGGTGGGGATACTGCTCACATGTCATTGTGGCACTCCTGGCCCCATCCTCTAAGGTGGCGGGAGGCTCTCTTTGGAGATAAATGCAACCTTTGCAGGTCACATCTTTATGCTGGCCTCAGGCAAGGCAGGAACTGCCTTCTTCCGAGCTGGGAGACATAAAACCCCCATGCACCATTGATGAGCTCCTGCCAGCAGCATTTACGGACACGCTTTATCTGGCGGATGTCATACATTATTGACAGTGCCTCTCCTGCCCCCTCCACTGCTGCTGAAGGGCAAAGCAGCCTCTGAGGGTGGGGTGGGGGCAGACAACTGGCTCTGCAGCCCGACCAGACTGGGGGGCCCAGTCTCAGGGGGCTGTGGGGGTGACAGCCTGGTTTTTAAAGTCCGGGGCTTTATGGCTCATTTCACTCCTCTGATCCTCTATTATCTCATTTCTACAAGGAGAGGGGAGTCCAAGTAACCAGGATCCTGAGGGAGGATTAGCTGACACAATGCATGAAAACTGTTTAGCACAGCCCCAAGCCTGGCCCATGATAAGCCCTCAGTAAATGGAAGCTGAGTTATCATAAGCAGTGCTTTGTAAAAATAAATACTGTCTGCAGGTGAAGGCGGATATTCCTGAGAGGATCCAGCCCCAAGACATAGTGGGTAAAACTCTGAGTCTGGGATCAAATCACAGTCGTATCTCTTTCTGGTGGTGTTAGGTAAGTTTGCTGGTTGCTTTGTGCCTCAGTCAACACACCTGTAAAATGGGATGATGATAGCACCTACCTCATAGAGTTGTTTTGACAGTTGGGTGAGTTAACACACACATACACATAGAGTTTAGAGCTGTGTCTCTGGTATTATTTAAGGCTCCCTTTCTACCCTCTACACCAGTGCTTTATCTCACCCACTCTTTGGCATAGATACTTTTTTTTTTAAACATTGAGGGACCAATATTTATGCCACGTCTTGCTTTCACCTCTGTAATGGGGATTGGGATGTTCGAAGTTATTGTGGGAGACAGAATAATAGTTCTCCAAAGATGTGCATCTCCTAATTTCTGGATTATGTTAATATGTTACCTTATGGGGCAAGAAAAACTTTGTAAATGGGATTAAATTAAGAATCTTGAGATGGAGTGATTATCCTGGATTATCTGGTGGGGTCTGATGTAATCACAGGGTCCTTATGAGAGGGAGACAGGAGGGTCATAGAGGAGAGAGAGAGAGAGGTACAAAGAGACTAAGATGTTATACTGCTGGTCTTGAAGATGTGGGAAGGGGCCTCCAGCTGAGGAAGGCACCCTGTTTGTGGTAATTCATCATAGCAACGATCAGAAATGAATATAGTCATGTAGCAAGAGAAGGGAGGCCAGCCCCTGGTCCCTCGGCAGTGGCCTTGGGCACCTGGCAGGCCTGGTCTTCCCCAACTCTATGTGAGTTGGGTGAGTTATGAGACTTCTCTGAGCTTGCTTTGCTCATCTGTAGAGTGGAGATTATCATTGTCATGGGAACAAAACTCCAAAATGCTGAAGGCGCAGACCTGGCATATAGTAGGTGTTCATGGGAATGGCGCTCCCCACTCTCCTGCCAGCCATGCACAGATCCTGTCCCTTCTTTCTGTTCCTTAGTCACAGCAAGCATATGGGCAGAAGTCCAGCCCTGGCCGGTGGGAGGGTTAAGGGTGTGTGAGGGGCCAGGAGAATGGGGCGTTATCTGCTGGGAAGTGAGCAAACTGCAGGGCTTGTTCTACTGGCCTGCTCCCTCATGGTCTACCCACTGGCATTTCAATCTTGTGTTGAGAAGACCTCTTGTTCCATACTGATTGCTCTGAGGTCGCTTCACATTGTCTTAACGACAAGCTGTCAACACAGTCACTTACAACATCTTGGAGAGGTGGCATTTTTGTAGAAGGTGAACTTCGAGAATAACCACTTCTTTTTTTCCCCCAGAAATGTCGCTGATGCTGGGACCTCAGCATTCATTCATTCAACAGGTATTTATTGAGCACCTACTATGCATCAGCCACTAGGGGTGCTTTTTGAGCCTAAACTCTGATAAACAGAGACAGACAATAAATATGCACAGAGGTAAATAAATACTTAGGAAAATTTTCTACTTCAGTGATTCAAAGAAAATAAAGTGGGGTGACAGGCTAAGCACAACTGAGGGAGGAGGGTATAGCTTTTTGGGAAGGATGTTGACTTGGGTGGCTGAGGGAAGCTGGGGAGGTGAGAGGGGCCTCAAGGTGGGAGCTGTCTCACCCTAATTAGTTCTTGCTATTGCTCATCTCCATGAAGCTCACCCAGTGGGTGAACAGGAATGTGCACAGTCTAGGCTCAGCATGGCAGGGCCATTCACAGTGGCATAGCCAGGAGCTATGAAGGGGTTGGGGCTGTCTAAAAACTACCTCCACCAGGATGATGGACTGAGCAGTCCTGGGGTGCCTTCTGCTGGCGGAGATGCCAAAATGACACAGCCATTCTTTGGGGATGTCTTCTAGACCTATAAGGCCTGCATCTTGTTTGTAATGGAGGGGGATCAGGTAGTCTCCCTGGGTGCCCCAGCGTGGAAGCCACAAACACACACTCTGGGGCTAGACTCTCTGAGCGCAAATCCCAGCTCTGCTATTCGGCGGCCATGTGACCCTGGGCAAGTCATTCAGCCCCTTTCTGCTTGGGTTTTCTCTTCTGGGAAATATACTACAAAGCAGTATTATGTGCTCTACCTGGCACATGGTAAATGCTGGTGTGGACGTGTGACCACACTCACGTATATCTCTACACACATATGATTCTTAAAAAATACAATTTAAATTTCTGACATCGGCTCAGCGCCTGTGGCTCAATCGGCTAAGGCGCCAGCCACGTACACCTAAGGTGGTGGGTTTGAATCCCCAGCCCGGGCCCACCAAACAACAATGATGACTGCAACCAAAAAATGGCCGGGCATTGTGGCGGGCGCCTGTGATCCCAGCTACTTGGGAGGCGGAGGCAGGAGACTCGCTTGAGCCCAGGAGTTGGAGGTTGCTATGAGCTGTGATGCCATGGCACTCTACCCAGGGGGATAGCTTAAGGCTCCATCTCAAAAAAAAAAAATTGCATTTAAAGTCTTAATGCACCCCTTAATGCATCCCTTTGATTTGTGCCCATTACTGAACCCATCACTGAGGCCAGGGAGAAATAATGCTCTAATTGTCTTATGCCTGAGTCACGTTCATTACCTTGCAGTTGAATTGAGAGGTAGACTGCTTCAGAGTCCCATAGACCAAGAATAGGGGGAATGGTGGCCTTGAATACCCCATTTTGTCTCACAGCTCTAAGTCTTTACTCATGCTGTTTCCCTGCCTGGGAAACCCTGTTCAGTAATTATCTCCCTTGCAAAATCTACTCTGGTAGAGCTAATTACTTTCTTTTCTATATTCTTTTTTTATTTTAAACATAAGTCTATCTTTAAATTTATCAACCTGTATGATAACTATATGTTTCTAGTCATCTTCCCCACTATATTGTGAGCTACTTTTAGTGCAGGAACTATCTTAAATATCTTTGTATTCCCAACACTCAACTTGAACATAGTAAGTACTCAACCACCTACTATGTTTAAGCTAAACTATTCATCATAAGACTAGTTGAGTAGTAAAATGCAAAATCAAGTAAAAAGGAAGGTACTAGATATGTTTCCTAGAGATGGTTAAAGATAAGAAATAATAACAGATCAAAGAAAAAAACACAACAGAAATTACTAATTACCTTTAGATGAATAAAAATGAAGGCACAACACCAAAGCTTATGAGATACAGCTAAAGAAGTGCTCAGAGGGAAATTTATAGTTGTAAATGTGTATATTTTTTTAAAAAGAAGAAAGATCTTATATCAATAACTTAACCTGTAACTTAAAAAACTAGGAAAAGAAGAGCAAACTAAGCCCAAAGCAAGCAGAAATAAAGAAATAAAGATTAGAGCATAAATAAATGAAATATAGAATCAAAAACCACAAGAGAAAATCGACAAAACCAAAACTAGTTCTTTGGAAAGATTAACAAATTGACAAACCTGTACCTAGACTAAACAAGAAGAAGAGAGAGGACTCAAATTAACAAAATCACGAATGAAAGAGGAGGCATCACTACCATACTTACAGAAATAAAAAGCTAATTATAAGGGAATATTATGAAAACTATATGCCAATAAGCTAGATAAATTAGGTAAATGGACAAATTTCTAGTATACACAATCTATTGGCACTGACTGAAGAAGAAAGACAATCTGAATAGAACTGTAACAAATAAATAAATTGAATTAGTAAATATTTATTTATTTATTTTTTTTTTTTTTTTTTTTGGTCATTCGGTCACCCTTGGTAGAGTGCCATGGTGTCTTAGCTCACAGCAACCTCAAATTCTTAGGTTCAAGCAATCCTCTTGCCTCCACCTCCCAAGTAGCTAGACTACAGGTGCCCGCCACAACACCCAGGTATTTTTTTAGAGACAGAGTCTCACTCTTGCTCAGGCTGGTCTCGAACTCATGAGGTCAGACAATCCACCTGCCTTGACCTCTCAAGGATTACAGGTTTAGTAATTATTTAATTTCTCACAAAAAAAAGTCCAAGCCCAGATGGTTTCACTGGTGAATTCTACCAAACATTTAAAAAATAATTAATACTAATCCTTCACAACCCTTCCAAAGAAAAAATGTGGATGGAACCCTCCTCAGCTCATTCCACAAGGCCATGGAATGGACAAAACTAGGCAAACACATGCACACATACATACATACAAAATAACAGACTAATAACATGAATATATAGTAGAACCTCTGTAAGTTGATCACCCAAGGGACTAACTGATCAACATGTGGAGGTGGTCAACATAAGGAGCTAGGCCTACTGTACTGATATGTATGTGTGGTGCATTTCCAGTCAATGAAAATTAGGTCAATTTTAGGAGGTGATCAAAGTGAAGAAGGGTCAAATATGGAGGTTCTGCTGTATGTATATAAATCCTCGACAAAATTCTAGCAGGCCAAATCCAACAACATATCAAAAAGACTATGCACTGTGACCAAGTGGGATTCATCCCCGGAATGCAAAGTTGGTGTAACATATGAAATACATCAATGTAATAAATCATATTAATAGAAGATAGGACAGAAGTCCTGTCATCATCTCAATTGATGCAAAGAAAAACATTAGATGGCTCAGCACTTGTACCTCAGTGGCTAGGGTGCCAGCTACATACACTGGAGCTGGTGGGTTCGAATCCAGCCTGGGTCTGCCAAACAACAGTGACAATTGCAACCAAAAAATAGCCAGGCGTTGTGGCAGGTCACTATAGTCCCAGCTACTCGGGAGGCTGAGGCAAGAGAATCGCTTAAGCCCAAGACCTTGAGGTTGCTGTGAACTGCGATGCCATAGCACTCTACCAAGGGTGACAACTTGAGACTCTGTCTCAAAGAAAGAAAAGAAAAAAAACAAGGTACAGAACACTGCATTTAATATGCTGCCATTTGTAAAAGTGTACTTGTTTGCATACAAGAAAAATCTCTGCATAAGAGACTGATGAAATTTGTTGCTTCTTGGGATTTGTTGCTCTTGGAGGTAACTCCATGGCTGGGCAGAAAGGGAGACTTTCACTATTTCTTTTTTTTTTCTTTCTTTTTTTTTTTTTTTTGTAGAGACAGAGTCTCTCTTTATCACCCTCAGTAGAGTGCCATGGCATCACACAGCTCACAGCAACCTCCAACTCCTGGGCTTAGGTGATTCTCTTGCCTCAGCCTCCCAAGTAGCTGGGACTATAGGCGCCTGCCACAACATCCAGCTATTTTTTTGTTGCAGTTTAGCCGGAGCTGGGTTTGAACCCACCACCCTTGGTATATGCGGCTGGCACCCTACCCACAGAGCCACAGGCACTGCCCGAGATTTTCACTATTTCTTTTGGTATCTTTTGAATTTTGAATCTTGTTAGTGTATTACCTATCCAAAGAAGTATACAAAATTTAATTAAATAATTTGCCTTAGAAAAAGAAATGATTCATGACATATCTCAAGTTATGTGCCTAGGAGTAATAATAGCACCATTAACAGAAACAAGGCAATACTAAAAAAAGAGAAGCAGTTTGGATGGCAAGATTAATTTTCAGACTACCACAGTGCTTGGCACAAAGCAGGCGATAATCAAATATCTATTTTGGTTAATTCAGTAATGCTAGCACTAAGGATACTAGATGATCTCAAAGACAGCTTTGAAAGAATATATAGTCTATGCAAATATAGACAACTTACAAAGTAGTTACAATGGGCCAGGAGCAATGGCTCATGCCTATAATTCTAGCACTTTGGGAGGCCAAAGTGGGAATATTGCTTGAGGCCAGGAGTTCAAGACTAACCTGAGCAAGAGTGAGACCCCATCTCTACAAAAAACATAAAAATGAAAATTTGGTCTGGTATGGTGGCTCACGCCTGTAATCCTACTTAGCACCCTGGAAGGCCAAGATGGGTGAATAGCCTGAGCTCAGGAGTTTGAGACCAGCTTGAGCAAAAGTGAGACACTGTCTTTACTAAAAATGTGAAAACTAGCCGGGCATTATGGTGGATGCCTGTAGTCCCAGCTACTCGGGAGGCTGAGGTCAGAGGATGGTTTGAGTCCAGGAGTTTCAGGTTGCAGTGAGCTATGATGACCACTGCACTCTGGTTCAGGCAACAGAGTGGGACCCTGTCTCAAAAAAAGAAAAAAAAAGTAGCTACAATGGAATATGCTGAGTGCTTTGATGGACTTTGTACAAGGTGCTTTGGAAGTGTGTAGTTAGTAGAGGAACTTAACCCAACCTACAGGTTAAGTTAGGTGTCCCAAAGGTTCCCCCTAAAGTTGCCATACATGGGAAAATGGGAAATTGTAGCTAAATATACTTTTATTTACAAAAATTTTACAAAGAGGTAGCCAACATGTGGAGAATACCTGTAAACATTCTGTAAAAAATTTATAATGAATATTTTGTACATATGTAATGAATATTTTATATAATTAAATTTTCCATTTTCCCTATGGGTGGCGACTTTATGGGCAACCTTTGGGACACTCTGTAATTTGGAGACTGAGGGAGACTTAAATGACAAGTAGGAGTTAAGCAGGCAAGGGGGAGCTAGGGTATGGAGACATTTTGGTAGAAGGAGAACAGGCTTTCTAAATAGAGTAAACTTTGTATTTATTGGTCCAAAGGTGAGGCAGAAACAGAAAGTGGTTTGGGATAGCTAGACAGAGATCCACTTTGCTCACTGCTATAGCCCCGCATTTAGATCAGCATTAGCATGTAGCAAGCACTCAAAATATGTTTTGAATGAATGACTGAATAAAACCGTGGTGGGGGCGGCACCTGTGGCTCAAAGGAGTAGGGTGCCAGCCCCATATACCAGAAGTGGTGGGTTCAAACCTGGCTCCTGCCAAAAACTGCAAAAAAAAATAAAATAAAATAAAATAAAACCATGGTGGGAGATGATGCTGAAGAGGTAGAAAAGGGCCAGCTCAAGTGGGGCTTTTATATATGTATATACACCTTGCTGAGAAGCTTGGACTGAATCCTAAAGACTGTGGGAAGCCATTGAAGAGGGGCAGAAACACGATCGTGTATTTTGGAAGAAGGAGTGTGGCTGCAAAGTGGAGAAGAAAGCTCTGGGGTAGCCAAGTGACAGAGTGGACAGAGGGACCATCCACTGAAGAGGAAGGCAAGTCCATGTGAAAGGGACAAGGAGCTCAGCTTTTCACTCCCTGATGAATTGGGGGTACAGAAGTTTTACCAGAGTAGAAAAATTGGGGGTACAGGAAGTTTTGCCAGAGGGGCCTGGGCTGGTGATAGAGTTAGAGTTACTCATATTTATTTATTTATATATTTTTTATTTTTTGCAATTTTTGGCCAGGGCCGCATTTAAACTCACCACCTCCGGTATATGGTGCCAGTGCCCTACTCCTTGAGCCACAGGCACTATCCAAGTCACTTATATTTACACGATATATTCATCTCCTTCACTGAGGGAGTGAACGAGATGGCTCCACAGGAGGGATGTACAGGCATGAGAATGGGTGAACGAATGAATGGAATCTAAAACCCTGCTCTCAATAGCTGTGGCTAGAAACCTGCAGGATGATAAATGCTAAGGAAAAAAGAGAAGGCTCAAATTAATGAGCCAGTGCTCCCTCCCAATCCCACGCTGCAGAGCTGGGTCCAAGAAAAGGGAGCTCTGTGCCCCCAAGCAGGAAAGGGTGACTTGCCACATCAGCAGTTCCTACTTTTCACCTTTGCCCTTTGCCACCTGCGCAGTAGCATAGCTTTCTAGTCCAGTGTGGTGCTGCTGTGTAATAGATTTGTGTGATGTGGGCCGATGGTCCAGAGCACAGCTCTTATCTAGCTCTTCCCCTCCCCCTAACACTGAAACAGCCTCCCCTGTTCACCTAGCAAGTTGCTAAAATTAAAACTTAATCAAGCATGTTCACTTGGGGATGCTGAATAATTTGCAGGCCACCCCAGAGAGCAGGGAACTGCTGGGGCAGACAATTAGTGTGAGAGCTGCAAGAGGTGCCTCCACTTTCTTGGTGCCTCCAAACTCCTGGCAGACAGAAAGACAGCCATGCCTGCCTCCTGGTGGCCTGGCTTTTGCCGCTAAACGTGAAGAGTCCTGGCCAGTAATGTCTCCTCCATGACACTGGCCTGAAGATGGGGACAGGACCTCTAGGACAGCTTCTTCTCTAGCCAGTTCTGCCCCTTTCCCTAGACGCAAAGCAAAGGTTACACTAATGTCACTTTTCAAATAAATTCTGAGCCTTAGAGCCCAGAACTCCTAAGGCGTTTCTAAAGGCACCACTAAAACAATGCCGTGATGACAGATGGATTTGGTATGTCTTCTCCTTTCTGATTTGCCCATCTTGTCCCCAACCCAGATACTTTCCTTGTTAGTTATGGGCCCATATGTATAAAAACACTCCCACATAAACGTACACACACACAAGCATTGCACTATGTCAATTCTTAGTCACTCTTCACCTGCCCTTTATGCCCTCCCTCTCAGCCACCTGTGTGGGATAATCCCTTGTTGTCCCATAACCACCATGTGATAATCCTTGTCTTAGGCCTTAGTGTTGTCTTATTGTATGCGATAATCTCCCCCAGTCAAGTCTTCCTGCACAAAGGCCAGATCATCCCCATTCCCTTTCCTTAGTACATGATAATCACTCCATTCCTCCAAGTTCAACAACTCCCCTCGTCCCTTGGTTCATTTCCTATCTACATTTATTGAGCATCTTCTATACTGCCTCCAAGGACCTCCTTCTTCATGCCCCCCTTCTTTCTGCTGGAAATTGCCTCCTAAATTCTTAGGATAAATCTTTCTCCAAAGTTAACAATGTTCCTTCTTATCTGAGCTCCCAAGGGATCCAGTCTGGCCCTAAAGGCCAAGGTGCTTGATTCCTAGAAAGTTGCTTGTGTTGCCAATAAAACAAAAGCTGCTGGGAAAAGCCTGGCCTGCCTCAGGAGCTTGCTGGTTGGAAGTAATGGGTTAGCAATAACTGGACTCTGACTTGGTTGTGATCATGGTTGTTTCCCTAAATCCAGGCCTGCTGGAAGGAAGCCAGTATCTATATGAAATATATTTGGTGGATACCAATATCTATATGAAATATATTTGGTGGACGGCGAATGTCCCTGTTTCTTTCCTTTATAGATCCATCCTTCCAAACTAAATTTTGTCTAGGTTCCCAGAAAAGAGACACCCATTGGCAGGTGTACAGAAGTCCACATGCTTCTGATAATACCATGCCACCCTCAGCTCCAGCATATAAGGCCTCACACCAAATTCTGCTCAAGAGCCTGCCAGGACCAAAGTAAACACACTATCTATCTGCCTCACTTACCAGAGAAGCTCCCTGGCTCCTGGGAACTCTTCATCACCTAGACTGTCTGTCTTTTTCTTTTTTTTTTTTTTGTGAGACAGAGTCATACTGTTTCACCCTCGGTAGAGTGCTGTGGCATCACAGCTCACAGCAACCTCAAACTCTTGGCCTCAAGCAATTCTCTTGCCTCAGCCTCCCAGGTAGCTGGGACTACAGGTGCCCGCCACAACGCCCTGCTATTTTTAGAGATGAGGTCTCACTCTGGCTCAGGCTGGTCTCGAACTCATGAGCTCAGGCAATCTATCCGCCTCAGCCTTTCATAGTGCTAGGATTATAGGCATGAGCAACCGCACCTGGCTATAACCTATCATTCTTGCAGGGCTCTATATACACCATCATCTGGTGGTTCTCAATCTAGCCTACATACTGCAGTCACCAAGCAAACTTTGAAAAATAGTGATATCAGACCAGGCTCAGTGGCTCACCCCTATAATCCTAGCTCTCTAGGAGGCTGAGGTAGTGGATTGCTTGAGCTCAGAAGTTCCAGACCAGCCTGAGCCAGAGCGAGACTTCATCTCTAAAAATAGCCAGATATTGTGGCAGGTGCCTGGAATCCCAACTACTCTGGAGGCTGAGGCAAGAGGATTGCTCAAGCCCAAGAGTTTGAAGTTGCTGTGAGCCATGATGCCACAACATTCTGCTGAGGGTGACAAAATAAGACTCTGCCTCAAAAAATAAAGAAGTATTATATCCTTTTATCCTTAAGGTCACCCTCCCCGCCAAGTCATGTCTAATTGATTCATCAGCGCAGGCTTTGCATGGGGATTTTTAAGGTTTTCCTAGTGATTCTTAGGTTGTGCTGCCCTGGCTGGTGGAGAATCCGTGCCCTAATCTGACACCACCTCTCACCTCTCCTAGACTCCCACAAGCCATCAATATTTCCTATATCATTGGTTCTCAAACTTTAACATCTTCAAATGATTCAAGAGGGCCTGTCAAACTATAGATGGCTGGGCCTCAGGCCCAGGTTTCTGGTTCTGTAGGTACGGAGCGCCCCAAGGGACTTGGATTTTTAACAAGTTCCCAAGTGTCGCTGATGCTCCTGTTCCAAGCACCAAATTTAGAGAGCCATTTCTGTGTCTTCTCTCTCAATTCCTTGTCCTTCTCCCCTCCAATGGACCTGTCCTCCACCCTACCTCAGTCATGGACTCTGATGTTCATCCCTGAAGCTTTGCCATTACCAGCCGAAGCATCCTGCCTTCCAACCCCCTGTCACTCCCCGATGGGATGGGGATGCTACCCTGTTGATCCCACCTGCTTTTCATGACCCTTACTCCATCGTGCCTAAGTTCTCTCCTAACCCAGCTTAGATTCCATTTCAATGATTGTTTCCCCTCATCTCATTGTCAACTTTTCTTTTTCTACCTGTTCATTCCTCTCAGCACAAAAACGTAGTAATATTTACTACTCTTTTAAAAAAAAACCCTCCATTGGCCACATTTCCCCACACAGCTGCTTCTCATCTCTCTCTGTCCCCCTTTATGTCTGTCTCCTTCCTCTCCTTTCATTCTCAATTGAACTCTCTCTAGTTGGATTTCCCCCATCCTTCCCCTGAAATGGTCTGTCAGGGTTACTGGTGACTTCCTCTTTGCCAAACCCAACCACCAGTCATTAGTGGGTATGACCCTGGACCTATCATCCCCTCCTTCTAGAAACATTTTCCTCTCTCTCTTCTCCTTTTGCCTCACTGCTTCTCCTTTTTTTGTGTGAGACAGAGTCTCATTAAGTTGCCCTTGGTAGAGTGCTGTGGCATCACAACTCACAGCAACCTCAAACTCTTGGGCTTAAGCGATTCTCTTGCTTCAACCTCCCAAATAGCTGGGACAACAGGCGCCCACCACAATGCCCAGCTATTTTGTTGTTGTTGTTGTCATTGCTGTTTAGCTGGCCCGGGCTGGGTTCGAACCTGCCAGCCTTGGTATATGTGACTGGCATCCTAACCACTGAGCTATGGGCACCAAACGTACTTCTCCTATTTTGCTGGTTCTTCCTGCTTTAACTCTAAACTTCAGAGTACCTTTGGACTTGGTCCTCAGATTTCCTTTCTCCTTTATCTACCTGTCTTTCCTGTCTCCCTGTCCAGATGATCTCACCCATTCTCCTGGCTTCTATACCAGCTCCATGCCAGTGATTCCACCATTTATATCTGCAGTCTAGACCTCTCCTCCAGATAGCAAGCCCCATGCCCAGTGGCCCACTCAATATCTTCACATAGATGTCCAATAGGCAGCTCAGATTTATAAATTCAAAACTGAACTCTTGGTTGTTCTAACTGCACAGGCCCAAATAATTACCTCCTTTATCCCTACCATATCAATAAATGGCTACCCCAGTCTTCCATTTTTGGATCAAGCCAAAACTTTGAAGTCATCCTTAACTCATCTCTCTCTCACCCTCTGTTCAGCCAATCCTGTTTGTCGGTTGTACCATCAGAATGTGTCCAAAATCTGAGGGCTTCTGTCTCTACATTACCCCGTCCTTCCTACCATTATCTCTCACCTAGATAATTGCAACTATTTCCTAAGGTCTTCCAGCTTCTGCCCAGGACCTTTTAATATGTAAACCAAACAAGCAAACTCTGTGGTTCTCTGTGCAGCCCTGGCTGGTGGAGAATACGTGCCCTAATCTGACACCACCTCTCACCTCTCCTAGGAGTTACTCCTTCAGAATAAACTTCAAACCCCTTACAAAGTTATGAGAGACCCTATTTCATCTGGCTGGCCTGCTCCTCCCCAATCTCATGCTCCACACTCTGGTCTGTGGTCTCTCTGCTTCCGCCTTTCAGTTCCTTAAACCACAGCTCAGGGCCTTTGCACCTGCTGTTCCCACAGGCTGGAATCCTCTTTTCCCAGGCTCTCTCTCACCTTGAGTCTCTGCCTAAATTCTGTCTGTATCTGGAGCTTTCCTCCCCTCACCCCCATCGAACATAACTCCCACCTGGCACTTGCCGGCCCGTTTTTCTTGCTGTGTTTTTCCATACAGACCCACACCTGAAATATTAGGTATTGATTTGTTGGTTGTCTGTCTTAACCGCTAGAATGTAAGCTCCGCGAGGAGGAGTAGTATTGTGGTCACTGCTGTTTCCCCAGTGAGCTTATGATAGTTACTCAATAAATACTTGTTGAATTAATTAATTAATTGAAACGTGCTTAGGTCTTTCCTCCCCAGTGGCTGCAGCCCTGTAGGGGGAGGTGTCCCCAGGCTGCCTTTCTCCATTCTCTAATAGCCTCCTGGACACCACCTGGGCTCCCTCCCCTCCCCAGAGCCTGCCGGTCCATTTTAATTGCTACTGCCGCAGAGGGAGGGAGTTCGGCTTTGGGCTCCAAAGCGAGAGGAAGGAGGGAGGAGCTCCATCTGGTGTCCAGGAAAATAAGGAGCAAGGCTGGGCCTGCTGTTCTAGATCCCCCTTGAGTCCAGGATATGGGGCTGGGGAGCCGTGGGGCCAGGTCCCCTCCAGGTCCTCTGATGGCTCCTAGCTCTTCCCTCCTGGAGGAGTGTGAGCCTAGGGGCCCCAGGTTCTCTCGGTTTGGCCACCTAGGCAGGACCCAACACAGGGTGTCCAGGCTGCAGAAGGCGGGTGGGGGTGGGGGGTGGAGGGAGACAATGGGAGAGCCCAGAGCCAGCTCTCCTTCTCCACCAGCCTGAAGTGACACAATGATACAAAGGGAGAGTCTTGTGCTTGGGGGAAGGGGGTGGGGAAGAGTCCTTTGTCCGGCTATTTTATACATTGCTAGGGGGTGGGGGGTTGGCAGGATGAGGGGGTGGTGGTGGCAGGCCGCTGTCTATATGGGGAGAGTGGTGCAGAGGCCCTGGAAAGTTTTTGAATTTCAATCAGGTTGGCTTTGAAAGAGTTTGGCTTTTGTTGAAAGAAAGAAAAAGGTTAATGCTAAAGTTGAGGGGGAGGGGTGGATTCTGAAGATAGAGTCCTGTTTGCAGGCCAGTCAGCTGTGGGACACCCAGGCTGGTAGAAAGGCTGGGCTGGGCTGGGCGTAGGCGAGCAGAGGAACAGGGATCCCATCTCCCCTTCCCAGCCAGGGCCAGGTGGAGGGTGCGGGTCAAAGAAACAGGGCATACTTACTGGGAGTAAGCAGGAAAGCCTATTCTCGTTGGGGAGCGGAAGCAACACAGGTCACACAGGACAACTTCTTTCTCCCTTTTGCAAGCCTTACAGAGCCTTTGACTTTTTAAGCTAGGAAAGAATGAAGTCCCCTCCCTCTTTCCCCTTTGTTTCCACTCACTGTGGCAGGACATTTTCCAGGGCTGATTTGGTGGAGTGCAGACTTAGGTTGGTGGAGGAGAAGGAAGAAGGCTGGGGTGGCTTAGAACCTCTAAGTGTTCAGGAATCAGCAGTTCTCCCTGCTTTTGGCCTCTGCTGACCCTCCTCTGCACTCTAACCCTCCAGGGAAAAATGTGGAGCCATTGTCATCTTTGACAATGCCCAGGCAGCAAACTCCTTTCTCAAAGTTGGGAGAAAAAGAGAAAGGATGGAGAGAATTGTAGCCATGCGACAGGCCAGAGGTGTGCAATTCCAAGTCAGAGTGTAGGCACCCAGCCTTCCCAGCCCCAGCCTTCCCAGCTCCATCCTTCCTTCCCTCCCCTGAATTTGTCATAAACACCCACACACTCAAACACACACATAGGCACACTTTCTGAGGCCTCTGCCTAAGGCTGCAGCATGATCCAGTGTTCTGGGAGTCCTAGTGAAGAAGTCTATTGGGAGATCATTTCTCTGAATGGCACTGCTATGTGTCATTTTTTTCATGGGTTAGAGACTTGCCAATGGGAACATCAGAGCCAATCCCTCAAATCCAGCCTAGAAACCCTTATGAGGAAGAGGATCAGAAACAGAAGAAAAGAGGATATGAGAATAGGAGTAGTCTTAATTTTTACATTTTTGTTTTTTTGAGACAGTCTCATTTTTTTGCCTTAGGTAGAGTGCTAGGGTGTCGTAGCTCACGGCAACCTCAAACTTTGGGCTCAAAAAATCTTTTTGCCTCAACCTCCCAAGCAGCTGAGACTATAGGCACCTGCCACACATCTGGCTATTTTTAGAGCTAGAGTCTGACTCTTGCTCAGGCGGTCTCAAACTCCTGAGCTCAAGCAATCAACCTGCCTTGGCTTCCCAGAGTGCTAGGATTACAAGCATAAGCCACTGTTCCCAGCCCCAGCTAGTTTTTTTTTATTTTTAGTAGAGTAGAAATAGGATCTCACTCTTGCTTAGGCTGGACTTGAACTCCAGAACTCAGTTAATCCACCCACCTTGGCCTCCCAGAGTGCTAGGATTACAGACATGAGCCACCACGCCTAGGCCTTATTTTTACACTTAATAAATATCTACACAGTGTTAAGTTTCATTTTCATGGAGCAAATATCTATTCAAAAAATACTTGCTCAACATTCTTTGTATTAGACATTATGCTAGGCCCTGGGAGACACAGAGGGATAGAAATTGTCCTTGCCCTCAAGGGACTCATTCTTATCTCCTTTTTTTATTTTTTGCAGTTTTTGGCCGGGTCCGGGTTTGAACCCACCACCTCTGGTATATGGCCGCCCTACTCCTTTGAGCCACAGTAACCACCCGGGACTCATTCTTAAACAGAAAAACAAACAGAACACAAACAGTTGCAATCCAATGAGATAATAATAATATCACCATGCCACACAAAACATTGTCCCATACATCACATCTAACTTCACTGGACAACAGAATACTACAGAAAAATGTGTGAATTATGTTTTAGGATTTCATTCATAGTTTTTACTTTAGTTTTGGTGTATTTAAAGTATTTACCAAGGAAAAGCATTTCAAAGGTGAAAACTTGCCCCACCAAACAAGAAAGTGGCTTGGACTCCAAATCTAGGCTAAGAAAGAAAAGAGGAATGTAAATTTGTCAGGCCTGGTTGCAGACATCTGTAGTCCTAGCTGCAGGGGTTGCTGAGGCAGGAAGATTGCTTGAGCCCAGGAGTCTGGAGTTGCAATGAGCTATGATGATGCCACTGCACTCTAGCCAGGGTGACAGAGCAAGACTCTGTCAACAAATAAATAAATAGGTTCAGTGCCTGTGGCTCAAGCAGCTAAGGCGCCAACCACATACACCTGAGCTGGCGGGTTCAAATCCAGCCCAAGCCCACCAAACAACAATGACAGCTGCAACCAAAAAATAGCTGGGCCTTGTGGCAGGTGCCTGTAGTCCCAGCTACTTGGGAGGCAGAGACAGGAGAATCACTTAAGCTCAGGAGTTGGAGGTTGCTGTGAGCTGTGATGCCACAACACTCTACCCAGGGTGACAGCTTAAGGCTCTCAAAAACTAATAATAATAAGTAAGAAAGAGGAGTTTGTCCATGTTTATGTGCACACAAATTAATGTGCTGGGGGGTGTCCATGACTGTGCTGTCCTCATCTAGTACCATACTAAAAGTATTTTTCTGATTTTATTCTCCATCTGGTTTGCAGCCCCAAAATAATCTCAGACACTATCCCCTCTGTCTGCCCTCTCTTTCCCCACTTCTATCAGAGAGTGAGAGCAATCCTGGGTCTTTCTGTTCATCTTTTAGGGCCAGCGCTAAGGGGAAGAGAGAGCATTTGGCCAAGTCAACTAGAGGAAATTTGGGGGGCCAGTGTTCTCAAAGCCTTGTCCCTGGACCAGTATCATCAGCATCACCTGGGAATTTAGAAATGCCACTCCTCAGACCCTGCCCTAGGCCTTCTGAATCAGAATCTCTGGGCGTGGGGCCTGGCCATCTGTGTTTTTGTTTTTTGTTTTTTTGAGAGAATCTTACTTTGTTGACCTTGGTAGAATGCTATAGCATCATAGCTCACAGAAACCTCAAACTCCTGGGCTTGGACAGTCCTTTTGCCTCAGCCTCCCAGTAGCTGAGACTACAGGCATCAGCCACAGTGCCTGGCTATGTTTAGAGATGGGGTCTCACTGGCACAGTGGCTCATTCCTGTAATCCTAGGACTCTAGGAGGCCAAGATGGGTAGATTGCTTGAACTCACGAGTTGGAGACCAGCCTGAGCAAGAGTGAGACCTCGTCTCTAAAAAATAGCTAGGCATTGTGGCAGGTTCCTGTAGTCCCACTTACTCAGGAGGCTGAGGCAAGAAGATAGCTTGAGCCCAGGGATTTGAGGTTGCTGTGAGCTATGACACCATCGCAGGGTTGAAAGAGAAAAAAAAAGAGACAGAGTTGGCTTGACTCCCGTAGCACAGTGGTTATAGTGCCAGCCACATGCACCAAGGCTGGTGGGTTTGAGCCGGTCCAGGCCAGCTAAACAACAATGACAACTGTAACAACAACAACAAAAGCCAGGCATTGTGGTGGGCACCTGTAGTCCCAGCTACTTGGGAGGCTGAAGCAAGAGAATCACTTAAGCTGCAAAGTTTGAGGTTGCTGTGAGCTGTGACTCCATACCACTCTACCAAGGACAACATATTGAGACTCTGTCTCAAAAAAAAAAAAAAAAAGAGAGAGAGAGAGAGAGACAGGGTCTTGTTCTTGCTCAGGCTAGTCTAGAACTCCTGAGCTGAGGTAATCCACCTGCCTGGGCCTCCCAGAGTGCCAGCCATCTGCGTTTTAATCTCCAGGTGATTGCCATGCTCCCTGGAGTTCCAGACATGATGATCAATATTGTACCTCTTGGCTAGACAATCCTGATGCTCCTCAGAAATAACTTGCTGTGGATAGAATCAGGCCAGTGGGAGCCAATCCAGCCCAGTCCCTCAAACACCCTGAGCCCCACTGGGCCCTGTACTCGTATTCAGAGAATGGGGCCTGGCTGAGGAGGAGAGGAGAGAAGGTGTAGTGTAAGGTGACTGTGCAGTGTGGCCATTCCCTTTGAGAATCCTCTCAGGAGTCTGGGCATGTGATAATACCTAACACAATTAGGCTCCCTGGAGGCTCTAGGTGAGCGCGTATAATGAATGCCTGGTTAGAATTGGGAAAGGAAACGGGAGAGAGCAAATCTCTCCTCCATATCTAATTCTCGTAGATAGTATCAGATACCTTGGGGCCAAGGCCAAAGAGGACTTGGCACCCATGTCTCCTTGGCATCAGTATCTTTCTTGGCATAGACTGAGAATTTCTTTTTAGAAGAATCCCCTTGCCAGAGTCACATGGCCATTTCTGTCTTAAGAACTTTTTTTCCCAAATGTCTCTCTACCTTCTCCCAGTTTTCCCTTTCAGCTTGAGCTAGAAACTTTTGGTGTCCTCGGGGCCATTTAAAATTGACTACCCAAATTGCTAGTTTTGACCTATAAAAGTAAGGGCTAAGAATGCCTTTCAGAGGGAAAGAAAAATTAACATTAAGTAGGTATCAAGTGCCACATATCGCGCTTCCTGCTTTACATAATTCCCTTCCTTATCCATCATGTCCACACATGATATGTTATTTCCTCCATTTTGTAAATAAGCAGGGTGGAGTTGGTGAGTTGGTCTCTTGTGCTAGGTCACAGAGCTTTGAAGTAGCACTTGGGATTTAAACCCAGATCTGCCTGGCCACAAGAGCACCTGTTTGTTCCTCTTTACCACACTGTCTCTGGAGAGTCCCTCCAGGTCCCAGCTCCCTCCCAGGCAACCCCAAGGAAACAAGACCCTGGCCAAGTCCATGGGCTCTGCCAACCCTGGCTGGACTCCCTCTTGGTCAGGTTCTCATAGGGGCTTATCTGACCTCTCCTGGCCAGCTGGCCCCTCTGCCTGGGCTCCCCTGGGGAGAAGGCAGAAGGAAGCCACAGGCCTCTGGACAGGTTGCTGGGAGCATCCCTTCCATCCAGTGTTAACCCCTGCGGCTGGCCCACAGCAGGGAAGCCCTCTTGCCTAGCTCTGCATGGATTGCTCGCTTGCCTGAGTTTGCATTATTTATTTAATGTCTTGTACCGTAAATAATGGTAACTTTATGGTTATTAGGAACGGGTTAAGGTACATGCGGGTAGCACCAGGCTGCCTTCAAAAGGAACAGTCCTGGCATAAAATGTTGCGATAATTGCTTTACTGCTGAGTGTTGGTCTTTATTTTGTGTCTGATTTGTCCCTTAAGCCAGCGTAACATTCTCCCCACGGCAGGAGAATGCAGAGAGCAAATTGAAGGGCTGAGCATGAACAATGCGACATGGTGCACTGCTGGGTTTTTCTTTTTTCCTCTTTTCTTCGTTTCTCCCTTGACCTCCCTCCAATCCTCTGCGCTCCCCTCCCCCTATGCCTTGCCCCGGTCTCCGCCCTACTCTGGTTGGGAGAATCATTCTCCCCCATCCTTGACACCTCTAGAAGGTATCCCCCATTGTAACCTCTTATTTTGAAAATTAGGTTAATGGACCACTCCTGCTCCTTACCTCTTTTCTGGGCCGCAAGTAAGACAAAACAAAAGAATAAACATATAAAAAGAGGCTTCCTTTTCATAGACCCTGTGCCCAAGCAATGGCCAGGCCTCCCCAGCCCAGAGGTTATCATCCCTTTCATTTCTTATGAGGAGGTTTTGTGCCTCCAGGTCACCAACTTAATAGTCCCAGCATCACTGTGGTCAGAGAAGTCTGGGTGTATAAGAGGACGAAGGAGTGAGGAGGGAGTCTGGGGTCCATCACCTCCTTCCTGATCATGGGAGGCCACTGGGGCTCTCTTCCTTTTCTCTTCGTGCCATCACTCAAGGCAGGATACCTGCTGGCACTGCCTGCCTTGTGCAATGGGGTATTTCACTTGCCTGCGGAGGAAGGTTGTCACCCTGGCCATGGAATGGAGCAGAGGGCAGGGGATGTGGGCCCTTCAGTTCTACCCAGCCTTTTGCTTTCCCAGATGTGGCTCCTCTGAGAGTCACCTGTCAGCCTCCAGCAGTACCTTGCAGGTACAGAGAGCATGTCCATCATCACCCAGAAGGGCACTCTAGCTTCCTTTGGGTCTCTCTGATGTTCAGGGAGTTTGGCCACTGCAAGAACACCGTGGTGGGGCTCAGGAGCCCTGAGCTCTTGTCTTGGTTTCCCCCACTGACTTGCCAGGGGTAGTGAAATTGTAGAAATGAAAGTTCCTTAGAAACTTTCTGTCTCAGTTTCATCCATAAAATGAAGGCAAAAATACCTGCCTTGAGGGATTATTATGAAGATCAAAAGGAGATGATAAGTGAATACAAATGCCAGAACCAATCGTACCTGGTTTATCGTGGACACTCTGGTATCCCATCACACCCTCCACAGGGAAGTGGCTGTCTCTGGGTAAGAAGGAGGTGGGAATAGGGGAGATTTGAGGTGGTTCAAAGAGGGAGAGAAGAGGGAGACAAGGTTCTTCCTAGTCTTCATAGCTTTTCCTAGAGAGGAAACCACTTCTGCCATCCTCCATAGGGCAGGCATCAGGGCAGACCAACGGCTGCACCCTGACTCGGAGGAACAGCTTCATCTAGCAGCCGGACCACCTCTCTCACTCCAGCCACCATTTCTGCTTTGCCCTTCCGCATGCCACTCATCCTCTTTCACCTCTAGGGTATCTATCTCCCTCTTGGCTATAGTGGAGAGACAACAAAGTCCAAGTAAGTTGACAGCCAGTAGTTTTAAGCTATAGGAGGCTGAGGGGGATTTGTACGACTCTGCACTTACCCCACCTCTCCAGAGCCTAGTAACTCATCAATAGCGGAAATTTGAACAAAGTGGAGAACCTGGGATGAAAGGAGAAATGCTGCCGTGATTGGGGGTGGAGGAGAGAGGGAAGGGGGGATGGCTTTAATTAGGGCTTCTTGGCCTCTTCAGTCCTGGGGCTGGTGGGGTAATCCAGTTAGAGTCCCAGCCTTTCATCTCAGCTGGCCAGCCTCTCGGAGGCCCTGTCAGAGCCTTTAGGGGCAACAAGTAGTGGGTAGGCTCAGAGCGGGTGGGGGTTGGTACCTCACTCACTTCCAGCTGGACGCAGAGGGGGGTGCGGAATGAAGCCCAGCCGCACAGCAGTTGGTGGTGGGCAGTGAAGTGGCCGGTGTGGGCGGCTTGGGCGCTGGGCGGCTGTCTCCTGACACCAGAAACTCTCTTTATGAAAGGATCAAGTCGGGAGCATTGTTCTCTGGCCAGGGAACCAAGGGCTCAGAATGCTCTTTTGTGTGCAGGTGCCCCCCCCCCCACGCTCCCCTTCTTTTTTCTCCCTTTGAGCCACTGCTGGCTGTGCCTCTGCCCCCATGCTGGGGGGGGGGCACAGGGTGGTGGAGATGGGCTCGGGACAGACAGTCCTGGGGGAGCCATCTGTGCTGGGGTAGGATCCACTGGAGCTGAAAAATTAAACAGCATTTTCAATTAACTTTTCCTCTCTTGTTTGGGGGTAGGCGTAGGGGGGTGGGGCAGACTGGTTGAATTTAACCTTTGAAAAGCTGCTGTGGAAGAGAGGAGGAGGGAATGACCTTTCTTTCCTGAGGCAGGGTTGATGGAGGGGTGGGGAGCAGTGGAATTGTTTCCTGGGGCTAGGCCAGAGACCCTCTCCTGAGAAGCTCTTGGTGTCCTTGCCCCTGTGTCCCATCTGTGCATGGCTGGGTATACAGGTTGTTCACCACGGGAGGATGGGCAAGTGGTCTTGGGTTAGCTGGGGGATTGAGGCTCACCACCGGGCAGCAAGAACTTTCTTCACCCACCCCCTTTAATAGTTACCCCCTTTCCTCCACATGCCTTCCTTTCTTCTCCTCAAGAAATCCTGCTTTTTAGTTTCAGTTCTTGGGCTGGTTGCCAAAGAAGGAAGAACATTTGTGGACAGGATTCTGCTATAGGTGATGTTTGACCTAAATGTGCTCTCAAGACCATCCCAACCCTGTCCCACTGGCAATGTAGACAATAACATGGCTGGAAACCAGAATCAGAGAGTCCAGTGTGTCCCCTTGTCACACCCCGAGGCTGTGTCTTCCGGCCTTGTCCATCTTCTCTGGGAACTGGGAGCAGATCTTCCTCACGCCCTCAGGTCTCTCCCTAACTCCACTTGGCAACCATAGGGCCTTCATCTCTTCCTGGGTCCCAGCCGTGGAAGACTTGTCTCACCAGAATGACTGGTCATACCTGAAGAACACCCTGTGGTTTTCAAAGAACTCATGTGTGTCTTCTTTTAATCTGCAGGGATAGATGGATAAGATTAATTGGTTTTTTTAAAGACAAACTGAGACTCAAAAGAGATTAATTCTGAAAAGCAGGGCATAGCCAGATGTGGTGGCAGGCACCTGTGGTCCCAGCTACTCCGAAGGCTGAGACAAAAGGTTTGCTCAAGCCCAAGAATGTGAGGTTGCTGTGAGCTATGATGGCACAGCAGTCTACCCAGGGTGACAGAGTGAGACTCTCTCAGGAAAAAAAAAAAGCAGGGCATCCCCTGGATGGCACATCAACATCAACTATGGGCTTTTTTCCAAGTTGTTCCCCCTACACATACACAGAGATTCTAAAGTTCTTACCCCTCCCACCCCTACCATTACCCCAGAATATAATTCTTTAATGAAATCTAATCTTTTGCATTTTCCTTTAGCTCAGTACAGAAAGTTCCATTGATGGGTGAGAAAATGAGGAAGGCCACTGGAGTTAGCTTAAGAGGAAATAAATTCGGTGGTTTCTTTTTCTTTTCTTTTTTTTTTTTTTGAGACAGAGCCTCAGGCTGTCCCCCTGGGTTGAGTGCCATGGCATCACAGCTCAGAGCAACCTCCAACTCCTGGGCTTAAGCGAGTCTCCTGCCTCTGCCTCCCAAGTAGCTGGGACCACAGGCGCCCGCCACAACGCCTGACTGTTTTTTGGTTGCAGCCATCATTGTTGTTTGGCAGGCCCGGGCTGGATTCGAACCCGCCACTTTAGGTGTATGTGGCTGGCGCCTTAGCCACTTGAGCCACAGGCGCCGAGCCAAATTCAGTGGTTTCATCTGAGTTCTCACCAGCCCTAGTTTTCATCAAAGCAATAGGAGAGATGATACTAGAAAGTAGATATAGAAATGAGTTGCTCCCCTGCTACTCTAAGGCACAGGGGAGGACGATCCTCCTTCCCAAACCTATTCCTTGTCTTGTGTTTCATGCTCTGTTAGGGGCACTCCTCTCTGGACTCAGCCCCAGCACTCCTCCTTCCTTGGCTATGTTCAGCCAAACTGCTTTCTTCAGTTCATCACAGGCACAGCTCCCCTCTTCAGGATATTATGTATACTTCACCGCCTCCCGACCCTCCTTCCTGTCTGGGTAAACTATACTTCTCAGAGAGCCTTCTGTCCTCCCAGTGTAAAGTCTGTCTGCCAGTTATACTTCCTCACGGCACCCTGTACTTCCTTGATGAATCTTATCACGGTTCACAGTCGTGCACTGAGTTGGGAGAGTAGTTAATGCCTCTTCACCACTAGTCCTTAAGCACAGTGAGAGCAGGTGTGCTGCTATTTTGTTCATTACTTTATCCCCAGAGGCACTCAGGGGCTTAATACATGTTAAATGAATGAATGAAAGGAGAAAGGTAGCAACTCACAGGGAAAATGAGGGAAATGAAAACCAAGATTTCCCAGAGGTAAGGATGAGAACTGGCTATTGCTTTAAGATCTAGGAAATTTCTTTAGGACTCCAAAATGGAGGCCAGTGGGTGCAGAGGACACTTTCACTGAGGGGGGGAGATTTGGTGGGGGTGATGTTTGAGGTCCTTTTGGTGGTGGGGCAGGGAAGCAGGCAGCCAACTTCAGCTTTCTCCTTATATTTCAAAGGTGCGGGTCCATTTGCGGAGCCCTGAGGAAGAGAAGGCTAGAGGACAAAGTCTAAGGCCTACAGCCAGTTCTGATGAAGAATAAGGGGAGATAAAGGCTTTGCCTGCCAGAGTAGCTTTGGGTGAGGTCACCCTAGTTTAGCGCAAGCTAAAGAGATTATAGGAACCAGCACAGGCAAGATCTGGGGGCCCATTGGCAAGAGAATGAACCAGAGGAAATGGAGAGGAACTTTCCCTAGTGAAGGGTTAAGCAGAATAAACATGTTTAGCAATATATTGAGGGTGAGGTGAAGGGAAAGGTGGGGGGGAAGACCAGCGAGCATGCAGACCGCTAATAAATGGAGAGAAGTGGGAGATTCATCTTACCTCCTACAGGGCAGAGATACTCAGCTCATTTTTTAGATCAGTCTTTAAGAAGAAAAATGACAAAAAGGAATTTGGATAATTAGGAAGTAAATGCAGACTGTGCAAAAATCGTTCCTGATAGAAAGCAGGTAGGAGAATGCTCAGAAAATGTAAAGGTTTCACAAACCAGCAAGCCAGGATGACATCCATCATGAGGTATTAAGGTTAGTGTTCTGGGAACGTGCAAAGCGGGGTGCTGATTGAACCACTTATAATTATGTCTGGAAAATCATAGAAAGTAAAAAGGGGCCGTTAAGAGCCTGGGGAAGTGAAATGGATGTGACTCCTGTCTTCTAAAAAGTGGTCCGACAGTCCTAAAAATGTTCACCAGTCAGTTTGGAGCTAGATACAGTGAAAGAGGGAGAAGAATCTGTCATCTTCAGGAAGAAAATAAAATTGCGAGCAGAGTGCGTGTGTGCGTGTGCATGTGCGTGTGCGTGTGTGTGTGTGTGTGTGTGTGTTAGTATGCCTAAGGGCCAAGCCACACCAAACAGAATAACACTAAGTGATCAAATTGGAAACAGAAGAGCAGATGTGTTGTAATGGGTATGCCACAAGAGGCTGTTGTTAAAACAGGTTCAGGGTTTTTGCTGGTGGTTGTAGGTATATAAATGAATACCACACAGAAAGGAAAAATCAGTGGCAGGGAGAGGGATGCCCTCCTAGGAACAGAGTATTCTGGGCCAATTTAACAAGCTCTGGTCTTGGACAGAGAGAAAACTCCACATAAACGAAGCAGCAGATAGGTGGGTGTGGCTGAGGAATAATACGGGAACCTGAAGAAGTCAACTGCTGATGTGAGCACCTCACCCCAGGGGCAGGGGGCGCTGGAACAAATGACCTGTTTGGGTTGTAACTCCCTCTGTCCGTGGGCTCTGCCTTACCTGGGGGGCTGCCTGCGTGCACCAAATTTGGGTGTGGAGCTCTTGGGCTTAGAGGGAGGTGACATGCTGGACTGGTTTCAAAAAGAGTGGGGAAGTCGCCTCAGGGACCGAGCTGAGGGGGGAGTGGCTCCTCACAGTAACGATCCTAACTTACTCCCAGCCCCAGCGCCCTACACACTTTTACAAGGTTAAAGCAACAGCTTGAACCTGTATGGGGTGAGCATTTGTTTCCTTTCCAGATTGCCAGCTAATGAGGAAAGATTAAAGGAGCTAAATCTGTTTAGCTTGGCTAAGTGATGACGGAGGCGGCGGGAGTGGAGAGGCATGCTGGGCTGGCCTGGCTGAGCGCAGGGGTGTGATAACTGTCTGCAGATTTCAGAAAGGTGTAACTACTTCAGTGCAGGAAGAGCAGCTGTCTTGGGTGGTGTTGGGAGCCTCAGCCTTCGTCAGTGGGAAGACACAGGGGATGAGTTTCCCATCAGTGACCAGGGCCTCTCCTAGAGCAGCCAGGTGACCTGAGGAGGACAGTGCGTGCAAGGGCTGGGACACCCCAGCTGTACCACAGGAGGGACCAAGCTCACCTATCCAATGGGCCAGCACTGTCCCAACAGATCGGTTTCATTCTGCCCCCTGCTAACAATATCTTCAGCATTCTTGATGGTCCTCTCTGGCCCACTGCCCCCACTGCAGCCAGTGCCTTAGAGAATGTAGAGTCCAGAAAGGCTCCTCCACTTTTTGACCTGTGACAGGTGTCTTAGTGGCTGGTTTGGTAAGTCATAGCCAGGCTGTTATTTGATGATGTCTTCAGATAGGTTCTTCCAAGGCTATGAGATCAGAACCTGTGTGCTGATCTCTTCTAAGAGTGGAAAGAACTTTCCAAAACAGAGAAGCAAGTGGCAAGGCCCATGCTGTGGTGTCCTCAGAGTCCCAAGCCTGGCACCCAGATGAACAGGGCTGCCTCCCCTATACTCACTGTTGGCAATCTCACAGTTAAACACTTAAACAATCTTTCTTTCTCCTCTTTTCCCTCTCCCCCTCTCTCTATCTCTCTCTTCTTTTCAGAGTTGACAGGGGCCAAATAAAGGCCCTTTTAAAAAAAACACACAAAACAATTTTGTTCCTTCTGAAAGTGATGGAGCGAAAGTGAGTGCAGATTATAGGCCTGTGAGGCGAGGGCCTTGCAGACGGGGGGAGAAGCGGTGACATGATGGGAACCTAATGGCAGTAATTGGCCCTGGCTTTGACAGGGCCCATATCACGGCTCAGGAAAAGAGAGATGTTTAAAGTAAAAATTTACACAAAATTATATGTTTTCGGGGTGAAAAAGACTGTTTGGATTTCATTTTTTTTCTTCCTCTTCTTCCCCCAGGGCATGTTTCATGGGTCATCTTCCGCTCTGTGTTTGTGTGTGTGTGTTCCCGAATGCACACACACATGCCACACACATGCCCAGGCATCTGCCCAGGTATACAGGCGTTTTATACCTGCAACATTGGTGCCTTCTACTTTCTCCCTTCTTCAAACAGAGGCATCGATTAGCTCTGGAAGTTTCTCTTCGGGAAGTAGAAGGAGCCTAAGAGAAGGAGGGAAAAAGAATCATTCAAGTATTGAATTAGGCCACCCTTCATAGTTTCACCATAGCAGAGCTTGTTTAGACTCAATATATAGCTGTATAGCAGCTTGTATGTGTCCTTATAGCATGTGTTCTAAATATAGCCAAGTAATAGATTGGGTGCTTATATTTGTTTAGTGTTTGACTCCCACTCCACGCTGGGAGCTCTTTGAGTGCAATACCCTGTTTATCTCCTTCAGTGCCAAAATCCTAACACCTAGCCCGGTTCCTCCCACCTAGCAAGCTTTCAGTATTTCTTACACAAGTAGCCTAAAATAACAGGATTATGTTGGGATAGCAGCTGTGTTGGAAGAGTATGCCTTCCTGGGTGTAAAATGCTGATAAATCAGACTTTTGTCAGACCTCTCTTTGAAGTGCCACACTGCCTAAGACCACCATGGCTCTCTCACTGATGCTCTGACTTAGCCAGTCCAAAATGCTATTAATAATTTCCCCATTGAACCTGCCCCTTCTCCACTTTCTGATGGCATCTCCCATCCACTTGCCCAAGCCAGAAAGCTTTCCTTCTTGCCATATGCGATGCATCATTCAGTCCTGACCATCCTATGTCTAAACCGTACCTTAAGTGCAGTTCTGTCACTTCTCTTCGGCCAGCTTGTCTGGCACCCCACTCCAAGTCAGGCCATCATCTGTCCCCGATCACTGCTGAACTGCTCTTCTGTTTGACTGCTCTCTTCCATCCTTGCTACCTCCTATTCCAGCTTCTCCACTTGGCAGCCCAGGAATCTTTTTAAGATGTGTCAAGCCCATCATTTGTAAACTGACAGGACCTGCTCCCTGTCTATCGTGCCCCTGCCTTCACCTTGCGGTCCTTCATCCCACTCAGTTTACTCCCCCTACCTCCTCACAGTCTGGTTCCTTCTCATCCTTCAGATCCTAGTTTAATTGCCATTTCCTCGGAGAACTCTTCCCAGTCTAAAGAAGATATCACCAATTTCTCTATTTCTTATCTTTTGTCTTTAGATGCGTATGATAGACCGTAGTTGTATATGTATTTGCATGTGCTTCATTTTGTTTGAGACAGAGTCTCACTTGGTTGCCCTGGGTGCCGTGGCATCATAGTTCACAGCAACCTCAAATTCTTGGGCTCAAGTGATCCTCTAGCCTCAGCCTCCCAAGAAGCTGGCACTATAGGTACCTGCCATAATACCCAGCTTTTTTTTCTATTTTTAGTAGAGATAGGGTCTATCTCCTTCAGGCTGATCTCAAGCTCCTGAGCTCAGGCAATCCACCTGCCTTAGCCTCCCAGAGTGCTAGGATTACAGGTGTGAGCCACCATGCCCAGCCTCAAGTATTTAATTATCTAATTTCTGCCTCTACCATTGAGTGTAAGCTCTGTGAGGCAGCTCCATGTATCATCTTCCCCACTGAGTCATCACCACCATGCATAGCACCAAGTGCAAAGTCGGCCCTCATGTGCTGCATTTTAATATACACTATAATTTTTTGTTGTTGAAAAGGAATATTAACCCACTGCTAAATTTGACTGGCTTAAAAAAATAAAATTAAAAAAAATTTTTTAAAAGGAATATTAAATGAAACATTTTCAGGAGTTTGGATTTAGATCGCCCACCTCTTCCTGATGCCAACAGTCACGCATTTTCCTCTTCATCATTCTGTCTTCTGGTGGGTAAAATCCAGCAGAGCCCATCAGGAAGCGTACAGCATTCCTGCTGTTTGTTTGGGGGAAGGGGCAGAGAGCCTTTAAAAATGTAATCCTAATTAGAAATGAACTTTCTGAAGCTGGGGGTCAC